>JAODAL010029072.1:0-52233 GCA_025379985.1 Phyllomedusa bahiana | reverse complement strand
CCCCTGCCGGCCCAACGCCCCCACCCCCCACACTGTATATTGTGCCACCGGGGCCTAAAAACCTTTTTTGGGCCCCCCAATTCCAGAAGGGTTCATTGTGCCATTTCCGGCCCTCATACCTGAAAGCCCCCTTACCTCCACACGGGATTTTTCCACTCTGGCCTAATACGGGTTTTGCGGGCCTCCAAATGTTTTTTGGGCCAAACTGCCTGACCTCATGGCTGCCCGCCGTGACCTCCACACTTTGAAAAGGGTCCCACTCGTGGCCAAATACTGATTTGCCGCCTCCAATGCATTGTGCCACTGCCTAAAACCTCCCGCTGGGCTGCCCCCCTTTCACCTCCACACTCTGCCCACTAAGGGTTTGCCCCCTTTAGCTCTCAGCTTTTTTTTTTCCAGTTTTCCCCCTGGCATAAAAAAAATCGGGCAAAAACCCCGCTCATTTTTTTGGTCATTTTTCCCCTTTTAAATCCCCAAGGAATTTTTGGGTAAAAGCGATTCAAAGAGGGGCGGCATTTCATCGCGTGTATACAAAAACACAACAGTGTATAAAGACCAAACCAAGCCCCTCGCATATTTAAGCAGGCACAATTTTTCAAACAGCACCCCAGGCCTGGGCAGCCTGGAAATAAGCTGTTTTTTAACGCGATTCGGGGCCGAAAAATTTCCCGGAACAAATTTATTTTTGCCCGGAAAATTCACAATGACCAAAACCCGAATTTTTGAAAATTCCCCAACTCTAGAAAGAAAACTATTTGTTTACACAAAGAAATAATATAAGGCATCATTACTACAGATAAGAAAAGTACTAAGCAATGAAAGTACAAAATAGCACTAATGACATACTTTGGTATCATAATAATAAAAATGAAGCAAAAGAAGTCTCCATCTTAACTAAAGAAAAAAAAAAAAAAAGTAACCCCCCCACCCCCAAAAAACCCCCCAAAAAACACAGAACATTGGTACCCATACGCAGTTATGTATAAGAGACATAATCACATACACCTATGTAATCAAGTAAGGTCCGGAATAAAAGGTGAAAACAAATCCTGTGCTGATACAATGCTGCGGGATCGTCATACGGCCCTCGTCCCCTAAAGCCCGAGGGAGAAAAATAGATTCAGGACAAATTCACCCCCAACTCTGACGCACAGTCACCCAGGGAGTATCCAGGGCGTGGTGCCAGGATATGGCTGAGGTAAAGCTCCCATGTTATGGGGTACAGACATCCAAAGCCCCCAGAGTGCCTGCTAGTCGAGAGGAGAGATACCAGGAGGTGTAAACAAAAGGCTGCATGATCTCCTTGATCTCCTGGGGGGTGTAAAAGTTACCTATGAACTCCTGCCATTTCTTGAAAAATTTAGAGCATTGGGTTTCCTTAGTCCTGATAATGTCGATTCTGTCCATTTCGAGATGATGTTTGACCACCTGGATCACTTCCTGCAATGTAGGGACAGTTGGTTCCAACCATTTGGCCAGGAGGCTTCTTTTCGCCGCTAATAAAAATATGTGCAGAATTGGGTGGTTCCTAAAATGTTGTGGTAAATTATGGAACAGGAGCTGTGTTGGCTCTAAAGTTAAATGACACCAAAGCTTAAAGGGGACTTATCGTTTGAGCTGCTTGTGCTGTTCTGCTAATTTTTTCAGAATGAGTTTGAAATCCAGGGGCGTGTTCTTCCTCTCAGCAGGCGTGTCTCCCCTCCCACGAGGCGTGTCTCTCCTCACTGAAGAACTGTGACATCATCATTTTGTTTGAAGCAGGGGATGCAGAGGGTTGTCTGGATAGAACAGCTCTGTAGCCTCCTGCATGCTTATGTCTGCAGCCTTGAGGCTCCACAAGCTGCAGCAAGCACCTATTATACCTATTATATCTCTTAGTTTACACACTGAAAGGCAGCAGCTTTAACTTCTGTTCTAGTGGTATTCAACCAAATTGTACTGACAACAGGCAGAGACCTTTACTCAACTACAAGGCCAAATGTCAGCTTCAAGTAAAGATCTCTGCTTGCTGTCAGTGATATGAGTGAAAACAGTGGGGGGAAGAAGCACATCAGCTTTCAGAGAAGAACCTGCTTAACCTGTAACTGACTTGGGCTGGTGGTGCAGCGGGTAGAGCAGTGATAGACTTATTGTTTTTTACAACAAAGGGGTTTGGAGTTCTAGTCCCCTCACAGGGTTTATTTTTTCTCCCCCCCTAAATTCTACACATATGTAGAGAGACCTAAAATATATATGTCAATCTCTATAATGATATATATACACATACATAGCTCCCCTATATCATGTCTCATCCCTGAGAGCATATGCATTGTATCACATATGTTGGAAGTGCTTGGTGTGACTGTGACAATGGGACACTATATAGGGGAGCTTTGTGTGTGTATATATATAAAATTATAGATGTCTACACATATTTTCATATGTTTACATATGTGTACAATTTATAAAAGAAAACCAAAACAAAAAAAAAAAAAAAAACATAACGATGGGGACTTGATCTCCCAACCTCTGTCTTTCCAAGCTGATAACCTATGCACTGTACTATACAAGCAGCTCATACAGACAGTGTTGAATCCTTATGTTATACAATACAGATGATGACGTCATATGGAGGCGGGGCTTGCATTCGATCTGAGGAACAGAATGCCCTCTTTTCAAATTTCAAACTGAACCTGTGAGGTGGTGAATCAACCTCTTGGCAGAAGCCCTTTAAACAGCCAGTAATTGCCCAGATCCTTCCTCCTAGAGCTGAGATGTACATAGAGCCATCAGACTCTGGTTTCACTATCGATTTTAACAGCTCAGAGAGGAGTAAACACAGAGTGTGCAGGCAGCCAATCACAGCGCAGGGGGCGTGGCCATTACATTTCCTGTCTAGGGGCATATCCCAACTGGCTGAATGAAATTTCAGCCAGCCAATCACAGTGCAGGGGGCGTGTCTACGGGGCAGGAATAGACCCGGGGGCGTTTTTTGTCCCAGCAACAGCAGAAATAAGACAGATTTACAGTGAAGCTGATATCTGCTAAACCAAGTGACAGAGGTAATGCAACCCAATTACAAAAGTGCTTATTTTTACTGTCCCCATAATCTGAGACATGATCTTTGTAACGATAAAACCCCTTTAAGATTCAGAGTTTGTATGACTGTCTCCCAGAACTTCATGGTTTCCACACAGGTCCATATACTATGGACAAAATCTGTACGGGGGGGTCCCACACTTAGGGCAGGACGTCAAACAGTCTGGACAAGCTGGATGGGGGGGGGATATTAAAGCCGTAAATTGCAGAATGGGCAATTCTAAAGAACGGGTCCCTCCACTTCTCGTTAACTATATATTATGGATCTTCAGCCATCCCTGGAGGATTGTATCAAAGATCTCCTGGTTAGGGTAGACCTTCTCCCACTGAGCAAAAATCCTGCAAGGCCCCCCCCTTCTGAACCCCACAAGCCCACATATGCCTGCTAGAGAGGGGTCGTTGAAGAAGAGGGCCGAAAAACATTATAAAAACATTCAATTTAAAATCGAGGGCCATGTCCTTACTTATAAAAAATCACTTTTGGGAGTAACCCCAAAAATGTGACGGTGGAAAGGGAAATTTTTTTTGAGTAATCTGGGAGAGAGTAAATCCGTTGGTGGGGGGGTGAAAAACTGGAAATATTTTAAATCCCTTTATTCCCCCAACTTTAAATGGGGGTTATAAAGGCCGGTTTAATACTGGGTCCCCATAGAAGGAAGGATCACGGGTCGGGTGGGCAAGAGAACGGGGTTCTACGGGCCTTCCAGGCTCCGCGTGTCCCCACAATAGGCTTGTTTCCCCCCTTAGGAAGAGAAATATTTGGTTAAAAGCCTGGAAGCGCCCATGGGTGAACCATGCCGCCCAGTAGGAGATTGGGAAACCCTGGAAGCTTTTTAACCCCAACCCCGACCATGGCGCGGGGAGGTACTAGATTATCACCTCAGATGGGCAAATTCAGCCCCCCCCCCCTCCCCCTTGGGAGGACATTTAGAAAGGGCTATCCGGGGGGTTTTTTATTCCAAAGGAAAGAAGTGAAAGTGGAAAAGTTGGCGGCCCCATCTTTATGCCCCCCAAGCAAAAAGGGGGATTGTTGTAAAAAAATAAGATTTTGGGAACGTCATATCTTGGAAGAGAGGCCTAGCAAGAAAGGGGGAGGGGGAAGATCACCACGTTCAGTTCCTTCCTTTTTTGGGGAACAAGGGGGGAATTGAGGGATAAAGGATGGGGGAACTTACCGAAATTTTACCCAGATACTGATGGAGGCCCCCCCCGGGGTTATAGGAAAATTGTGAAGTCGATTGAGAAGGTAATGACAGGGGAGGATCCAAAAATTCTGATTTAAAAAACTTTGCCCTTAAAAAACCCCCCGAGAAAACCAAACCATGTAACAGATTAGACTAACAAAAACCCCCCCCAGTGGGCAGATAGATAAATCAGAAGACCACAAAAAAAAACCCAAATATTGATAAACCCGAAATTAATGCCCAGGAGATCGGATTAGGGGGCCGGGCTCTGGAGGCGGTTTTAGGGCCCAAATTTAAAAACAGTAGGGGGGATAATGGGGCATCCCTGGCTAGGCCTCTCCCCAAATGATCCCCTAGAAAAAAAACCCGGGGGTAGATCTGGGCGCGGGGGCGGGTTTATAGTGAAGGAATAAGAACAGAAGGCTCCCTGGAACCCCGAATCCGTCCATCATGCCCCCAGCCACTTCAGCTGCCCAAAAACAACGTTTTTTTCTGATCAATGGACAGGTAGCTAGGGGGATGAAGCCCCAGATTACTTTTGGGATCTCATCCAAAATAGTAATGATTTTCCCTATTAGAACATCCCTTGCCCTAACGTCCCGCGTTGGGGGTAATGAGACGGGGAAAAAAGGGGCCCCTGTCTCCAAAACCCCTTAAAAATTTTAAGTAAAAAATTTTTTTAAAAGAATTTTGGGCGGTACGAGGAGGGGGAGAGAACGTCCTTTTCCCGGGTTTTTGGAAAAACTTTAAAAACGCCGGTTCATATTTTTGCGGGGATGGGAGGTAAGCAAAATGATTAGAGACGGGGTTAAAGGGGTTGACTTCAGGATTAAGAATCTTGAAGAATTCCCTGAAACCCATCGGGGCCGGGGGTTTTATTTTTTCCCCAAGTTCTTAAAAACCCCCTTTTCCCCCTTTTTGGGACGGGTTTTTAAGATACCCCTACTGCCTCAAAAAGGGGGGGGGAACAGACGCCAAACCATCTGGGGGTCCCTGTCATCGGGGTTTCTGGTGAATATAAATGGTCATAGAACTCCGTAGGACATTTTTAATTTCAGACAAAATTTTTGCATTTCCCCGCATGAGTCCTTCAAGCATAGATATTGGGACAGGAAAATCCCCTTAGAAAAATTTGGCTAAAAGCCGCCCCCTTGTTCCCAAACCTGAATAATTTGCTGACATCGGGACCGGGGGACCCTCTCTATACCCACCACCTCATCCTTTTTTAGTGTTACCATTGGAGTTTGGCCCAGGAGTTGGGTTGGGAGAAAATCGTGTAAGTTTCCCTAAGCTTTCATCAATAATCTAATTTGATCTGCAAACCTTCCACGGGGGTTAGTGTAGGCAACAAGTGGCCTTAATGCCCGCTTTAGTTCCCCCAAAGAAAAGACTGGCTCCCCCTATCCTCCGGTTTTCTTGTAAAAAATTGCACCCCACACCATCGGGGGTTTTTTTAAAAAAGCCCTCCCCCAAAAAAGGGTAAGAGGGAATCCCAGAGGTAATCTGTACCCTTGGGAGCAGGGGACAGTTTTGAGGACAAGAGGGGCAGTCTAAAATAACTAAATCCTTAATACACAGGTTTCCACCTTTGCAGGCTTTGGGAGAGAGTAGAATATAATCAATAGGGGACCTGAATTGTGGGAGGGAAAAAAAGAATATCCCTTCCATCAGATGAAAAACCCACTATCAACCAAAAAGAGAGCGAAAAAAAATTAGCCAAATGGGAGGGCCCATGGGAAGCAAAAAAGGGGGGAACACCAGGGACAAAAAAAAACTCCGGGGGAATTTAACCCCTTAAAACCCCCCCACTTTTTAAAGATTTCGGGTAAAGTAACGGTTTTTTTCGGTTTTATAAAAAGCCCCCTTTTTGGCAGATGCTTAGACATATGATGGAAATAATTTCCCCCCTAGATTTTAAAGGGAAACATGAATCCACGGCCCTCATTATAAATTTTTTAGCTAACAAGAGAATAAGGAGATTTTATGTTTGGGATAATTACACCATTTTTCCTATTAATGGATGAGACCCCCAAACCGACCCCCCAAACCCCTTTAAAAGCCTGCTAAATCCCCCCTCCAAGGAGTTTCTGAAGGAGGGCAATGTCTTTTTTAAAAAATTTTTTGAGGGACATAGAAATAATTTCTCTTATAAGGAAACCCCGCAGTCCCTTAAATTCCAAACATTTTACTTCAAAAGAAAAGTGACAAAGATTTTAACACAAGTAAGGGAAAATGGACTCCCCCCCCAGGGAGAGAAAAAACCGCTGACCTCCACAGCATGCGACCTACTAAACACAGTACAGACAAAAAAAAAAGAAAGGGACCAAAACAGAACAAAAAAAAAACAAAGCCCATTGGGGAAACCAAAAAACCAAAAAACCCCCCAATTCAAGTGCATTGGACTTTTTCCCTTTCTCCAAAATTAGAAAAAGTACAAGTAAGGCAAATAGTGCAAATGCCCCCCACCGGGACCCCAAAAACGTAAGGAATTTGTGGGGAAGGTATAAGGTACGAATTTCAGTAAACGACATATATAAAGTTGACGTAACAAAAAAGTTCAACCATGATTTAAAATTTTGGGAAAAAGGAAAGTAATAAGGGGGGCGCAAAATGAATAAGGATCAGGTTCAGAGAAAATTTTAGGTTCCGGGGTCCCGCACGCCCAAACAGAAGGGAGCGTTTTTCCTTAAGTGGGCACTCCAAGAGGAGGTGATTTAGGCGGTGAAGCCTGACCATTCGGAGCTTGCCTTTTTTTAGGGGGTAGAACCGGGAAAAGGGCCCCCACTAATTTTGCGAAAAATTTAGAAGGGGCCAATCCTTGAAGCTTCTTTTGGGTTGTAAGGGGGCAGGATCCTCTGGGTATTATTCGAAGAAACCGGTAGGTAGGGCGAATTAATGTTTGGGGTAGAGGGCCCACACAGGGAGAAAGTGACGTCGTTGGCCACTCCCAGAGAATTTTCCCCAAAAAAAAAGAATCTTATTCCCCTTTATTTTCCCGTGGCTCTTGAGATTTTAAAAAGGGTAAAATCGACTTTGTCATTAAAACCAAGTATTTGAAATCACGGACGGGGCTTTCTCAGAGATGGGTGCAGTTGTGGGTCGCTTGGGGGGATCAGGGTCTAGGTTTGGGCCGATTCTATGGGCTCTCTCCACTCTGCATGGGTTGGGGCAGCCCTAAGAGTTTGGCAGTATACTCCCAAGGAAAAGAGATCTTTTCGCTGCCACCGACCTGGATCCCGCAGTCGCAGGTTGTTGCGGCGAACCGGTTCTCCAAGTCGTCCATATTTGAAGCCCCCGGTTTCAGAGCGAGTTTTGGGCCAGGGCGCGGTTTGGGGGATCCACTTGTTCTCCCGCTTTCGAGGGGCTGTTCGTGGTCATCGGTGCACGAGCCTGCTTTTTGATATCTTCTGGATTTGACAAACATGGCCCGGACTTTTCGGAATCGGCTGCCCAAAGGGCTCCTGGATATTGGACCATTTCTGGGCCCACATGGCCAATTTTTTTATAGTCCCCCCATGGGGTCATCAATCGCCCCCTCATCGAGCCATCATGTTTTTTAGGCAGGTTGCAGTAGTGGCGGGGGTTGGAAGGAGAGAGTGGCGGGGGCTCAGCGATTTTTTACTTTTAACATTACTTTTTCTTTCTGTTACTGGCATATCGGTGATAATGACTCAGATTTAGCGCCCTTTTGGTTTTATTTTTCCCCCTTGCTTTTTCCATTTTTGGCAAGCGGTCCCCTCCGAGGAATGGAGAAAAAGAAGATTCAAAATGAAACGCAGTTTTGGTAAGTGCACTTTGCCGGGCCCCCACTAGATGCGCCACAGCTTAAACGAGGGTCTGAGCGGTTTTTGAGAGATGGAGGTGGGAAAATTTCAGAGCCCCCTGGGCAAGTGGGAGAAGCAGGGTTGTGGGAGTTCTCAGAGCCCCGCAGGGGGGGAGCCCAGTAGGCAGCAGTCCGTTAGGGATAATATTATATAAAAAGCCCCTCTCCTTATAAAGGAGACAGCAAGAGTGCGCTATGATAGAATCCGTGGGCATAAGGGGGGGCAGAGAGGGACCCGCCGCCTGCAGTCACTTTGGGCTCCCGCAGGTGGGGGGAGGGTCGGCTTTACACTGGAGCTATCTTTTTTATTATAAAACGTTAGCCACTTTTAAGGGGGGGGGAATCAATCACAAGCGCAGCAGGGGATGCTTTTTCTCCCGCTCCCTGTCTAGCTCGCACAAACCTTGCATGTCAGCCGGAAGTTGTCTTCACCAGCAAGTCCCCCGGGCTGTAAACCTTCCCGGGACATAGAGACAAGCAGAGAGCCTGTAAATTACGTGACCACCTCTGGTATGCCCTACATGACGTTATGTGCGGAATAGAACAGAAGTAGCTGGTAGGGTCCCAATGTAAGGGGGGCTGCTCACTGCGTGGGGCTACATGCGGGGCGGAACGGAAAACCGATTTTGTAGTTTTTAGAAGGGTTTTTGCCTTTTTAAGAATGTTTTACACCTAATAAAAACATTTTTTATTTATACTCCATGCTTCAAGAGCGAGAGCAGTATTTTTTCCCCAATCTTCCAAACTACAATAGAAAAAGTACCGCACCTGATGGGCCGGGATAGCCAGCCCCCCCTGCTAACCAATCACTCCCTTTTCCCGCCTTTTTACTTTGTTTTGAACTGTCCCGCCTTTTCATTTGATTGGTTAATACTAAACCATAGGTTATAATGGTACACTGTCGCTCCTATTCTGATTGGCTGGTTTATGCCGACCAATGAGAAGAGCTTACAGAATTTGAATTACTGTATTTCCCGGCAATTTTCTATATCGCAATTCCTGATGTAGCGCTGGTGACGGCAACAAACGCGTTGTTAGTGATTTTTTAACCAATAGATCTTTATTAGACATTTAGGAAGTAAATAAAAAGGAAGGGGTAACATGTAAACAAACATTGGAGATGAATTAAGAGTATCATTAACAAACTGTAGAACAATTCAACAGTCATTGACATAACAGTTAAACCGAAAGAACTGACGGTCATGGCCGTAGAGAAGAGAAACAGAGATTTAGGCCGTGTTCACACGGCTTATTCCCGACGGATTTGTGAGCCGTATTGAGCTCACAAATCCGCCGTGAATAAGGGGCGGGACGGGGGCGGGGCCGGAGCGCGGCGGGGGCGCCGCTCCCCGGCCCATAGACAATGCATTATCTACGGCGCGTACGCGCCGTAAATAATGTGCATGTCACTTTCATCCCCCGCGGCGGATTCGCCAAGCGGGGAGGACCGACGGATTCCACTGTTCTCTATGAGAGCAGTGGATTACCATCATTGCTGCCGCGGATTGGCGCCGTACAGCAGCGCCAATCCGGCGCGCAGGGTGGCGCCACTCCGCGGCAAAATAAGCCGGGTGTACGAGGCCTTACAGTTGCAAAGCATCTGTGGAGTCAGTTGGAAGAGATAAGTCCCTAATACACACCACTATTAACTTTATTAGCAAGCAGTGATTGATCTAAGGAAAGCAACACAGATCTGAAGGAAAGCAGTGAAAGACTATAATCAGGTAGTCTTAAAGTATCTTGAGCTCCTCCAAGGTTCCCATTTGGCTATTGTCTTGGTTACCAGGTGTGGGGGTACTGAAAGAGATGTTTCGCACCTATATTGGAAGTTAACCCTATCTAATACTTCTTCTAGGGTTGGGGGAAGCATGGCTTTCCAGTGTAGGGCTATTGAGAGTCTGGTTGCAATGAGGATGTGTTGTAAGACAGTTCTAAATTGGGTGGGGATTATAGGATTAAGTGGAATTGTAGGGGGATTATCTCTTTTAGAATGGTGTTTACTTTAACCCAAAGAATTTGAATTATCGGACAGGCCCACCACATATGTAGCAAGGTACCTTCTTCCCCACATCCCCTCCAACACAATCTGGTTTGTGATGGAGTGAAATGTGCCAGGCGTGTAGGGTTCAAGTACCACCGTAGGTATATTTTTTTCATAAGTTCAAGGTGATTAGTGCATTTAGAATGTCTAGTTACTGAGAAGGAGGCTATCAACCAGTCCTGCCACAAGAAGGAGCATGCCAATTCTTCTTCCCATTTAATTATGCAATGGGGTTTTGTCCCTCTGGTATCTGTTGTCAAGAGATTGTATACTACGGAAATACCTTTCTCAAAGCCCTTTTTGCGAGTTAGGAAGCTATAGTAAGGGGTAGAATCTGTTTGTTGAACTGGCCATTTCCATACTGGATCGCGTGTCTAATTTGTAGATATTGATAAAAGCAGATCTAGGTAACTTGTGTACCTTGCTTAAACCGCTAAAGGTCCTGAAGGACACTTCATCAAATAGGTCATCTATGGAGGAAATTCCAGCAAGTAACCACTTAGAGAGTGGCAGGGAGGGTATGTTAACTCTGACTACCGTAAGAGGGCACAATTATTTGGAGATTTTGATCCAGCCTTTTGGAATCACGAATTTGGACCAAGCGCTAACTGCATGTGAAAGGGAGGAAAGTTGCAAGTGGGGAAGATCCAGACCAAAAAAGGCGGCTATTAAGATGTCTTTGACAGAGTGTGGATGAGTAGAGGCATTTTCCATCTGTGACCAACCCTGAAGATCTGGCTCTGTCCATAGAAAATAGATAGGGTCTAGAACAGAGGCTATATTGTAGGAAAGCAGGTGTGGGACAGACATTCCGCCTTTGTTAAGACGTATATAGAGATATTGTTTTTTGCATCTGGGTTTTTTATCACCCCAAATGAACCTCAAAAGTTGGGACTGAATTATGTTAAGTAGTGAGAGGGGGAAGAGGTAAGGCAAGGATCTAGCTAAATATAAGAATTTGGGTAATAACAGCATTTTTGTAACGTTGATTTTCGCCATCCAGGACAAAGGAAAGTTTCCTAACCTGTTGATCTCTGTTGTAAAAGTTGAGGAGAGATCTTGTAAGTTTAAGTTGATGGTTTGCTCTACTGACTTTGTAATTTTTATACCCAAGTAGACAAAATATTCTGTTGACCAAATAAAATTAAAGTCTATAAGGAATTGTTTTACTTTCTGAGAGATGTTCAACGGAAACACTACTGACTTAGTTTGATTTAATTTGTAGTAGGAAATTGACGAGTACTCTTGGAGGATAGACATTAATTTGGGAATTGAGGTTTCTGGCTGGGTGCACATGATTAAAATATCATCTGCGAAGAGATTAATTTTGTGTTCTGAATTAAATAGTTTTAAGCCAGATATTTCCGGAGAACATCTAATCAGTTCCGCCAATGGCTCCACACACAGAATATAAACTAGAGGAGATAATGGGCAACCTTGTCTGGTTCCATTAGAAATGGGAATGGAGCGAGATAGAAAGCCCATGGTGAACACTTTTGCTGATGGAGAGGTATATGATGGCATGTAATATTTGATCTTTAAAACCGAACTTAATCAGGACCTCCTTCAGATAAAGCCAATTAAGTTTGTCAAAAGCTTTTTCTGCATCTAAGGCAAGAAATAGCGCAGGTATTTTGTGAGTGGTAGCCATCTGCAGAACATTCAGTAGCCTTCTGATTCCATCTCTGGTTTGGCGAGCTTTAACAAAACCTGACTGGTCGTTGTTGATCAGTAAGGGAAGGAAATTATTTAAGCGGTTATAATTTGGAATAAAATTTGATATCATTGTTTAGCAAGGATATAGGTCTATAATTAACTACCTGGTCTGGTGGTTTGCCAGCTTTCGGAATAGTAGTTATCAGTGCCGATAACATTTCTGTAGGAGCCGTGCCTGATGTCATGATGCTTTGGAAAAGGGAAGAAAGATGAGGGGATAAAATAGATTGAAACAGTTTATAATATTAATTTGTGATTCCGTAGGGGCCCGGGGGTTTGTGTAATTTGGAATCCGAGATGACATTTTCAACTTCTTTAGTTGTGAAAGGTTTATTCAGGTCCGATAGTTGTTCCTCAGTTAAGGCCGGCAATTTTATTTTACCTAAAAAAGATGAAATTCCAGAGACCGATATGGGGGGCACTTTGGGGTAATTTTTAATATTATATAGGTTAGTATAATAGTCTGCGAAGCTGTTAGCAATATCTTGAGGGTCATAGACCTTTTTATTAGGCGCTATTGTTAAGGATGCGATTTTAGCTTTTGCTTGGTATTTTTTGACTCTCTGAGCTAGTAGCTTGGTAGGTCTATCCCCCTGAAGATAAAAGTTCCATTTAAGTTTTGATAGTTGGCGTTCATAATGATGAAGGTTGAGGTTTCGTAGGTGAGTCCTTCATTGGCGTAATTGTTCTTTGTTTTCACTACTAGGATCAGCTGTAAATGTTCTATCTAAAATTTTTTAATTTTTCCAATGTCGTTGACATCGCGGCGTCTCTTTTCTTTTTTTCTCTAGCTAGCTTGATAAATATACCCCTGATTACCGCTTTGTGTGCACACCAGAGAATTTCCGATGAAGAGACGGATGGATTATTGAATTCAAAGTATTCCTCTAAGGCTTTTTCTACTTCTTTAATTATCAGTGGGGATTTTAGGAGGAAGTGGTTTAGACGCCAGGGCATTTGGGGGGGGGGGGCATGTTATACCTGTCTTTCAGGGTTAGATACACGGGGGCATGGTCGGACCATGTAATCAGGCCAATTTCTGTTTTAATGACTGAGGGTAGAGCTTTTCTATTTACCAGAAAAAAGTCTATTCTAGAGTGTGCGTTTTTTGAGGCAGAGAAGTAGGAGTAGTCTATTTCTGTGGCATGATGATATCTCCATGGATCATGGAGGTTCTCTGCCCACAACAAATTTTTAAGTTCCGGTGCGTACCGTAAACATCCGGATGATCTGTCCAGTTCTTTATCAATAACTGTGTTAAAATCTCCGCATATAATAAGTTGGCCAACCGTTGCTTTTTTTGCTTTTTTCAATACTTTGGATATAAACGAGATTTGCCTTGCATTCGGGGCATATAAGTTAACCACGGTGTATGCAACCGAATTTAACTCACAGACTAATATTATGTACCTGCCCTTCGGGTCCATCACTAGTTTCAGGGTCTTAAAAGCGATAGAATCTTTAATCAGCATAGCTACGCCTGCTTTCTTAACTGATAGATGAGACGAACGTGTGGGGAAACCTCCTGTGCTTTAGTCTAAAAGTATCTTTTTCCTTCAAATGAGTTTTTTTTGGATACACAGGATGTCGCTTTTAGATTTCACGGCGTCTTTCCAAAGCTGAGAGCGTTTTTTGGGAGAGTTAAGGCCATTGGCGTTGAAGGATAGAAATTTTATACCCATTATGAAGGTAAAGTAGGAATTGGTTGTGGGATTGTGTGGGCACTCCCTGACTCTTGCGATTAATTAGAAGAAATGTGGTTGCAAGGATCCAAAAGATCATGACAGATTTGGTTAAACCAAACATATTAGCTACAAAATAATACAACATGACAGCAAAAAAACAATTAAACCTAAGTGCAATACCAGTTGAATAACAGGATAAGGAGTAGTGAGTGTACTTCCTTCAAGAGGACGATCAGCGAAGGGGGGTAGTCCGTGAAAGTAACCTACCAGAGAGAGAGGTGAGGTTAAATAAACTCTAGGGATGTCAGCGCACTGAGCACATCCCGAGGGAATCCTATAGGACTAGTGATAGCAGTCAAATTTAAGTCACTGGTCTGTTACTTGACCTGCGATACTTCTCAGACCAAATTGGCGTGATTGCTTTGGGTCTATCTCTTCTCTTTACAGCTGGGGATTGGACTGGTGTAGATAGCAAGTCCCATGACAGAAGAAGTTCCTTGTCTGAGGCTGGAGTGAGGCAGGTAAGTGTGGTGTTGTCTTTAGAGATGATTAGTTCAACAGGGAATCCCCAGTGATAGGGTATGTTGTTATCTCTCAGGATTCTCGTGAACGGGGCGAATTCTCTTCTCTTGATCATTGTGCCCACTGAGAGGTCTGGGTAAAGGGAGATATTTTTGAACCTGTCTGGGAGGTCAGAACAGGAACGAATAGTTTTCAGAAAATTTTCTTTGGTCCGGAAGAAGTGGATTTTGGCTATTACATCCTGGGGTACTACCGGCGGAAGGTGTTTGGGTTTAGGGAGTCTATGGATTCTATCCACTGTTAGGTCCAGATTTGAGGCGTCTGGTAATACCGCAGCCATGAAATCTACTAGGAATTGTGGAAGCAGGTCTTGAGTAATAGCCTCTGGAACTCCTCTCAGCCTGACATTGTTTCTTCTGGAACGGTCTTCTAGGTCAAGGACTTTTGCGGAGAGACGATGGACCTCCTCCTCAAGGGCAGCATTGGCATCGATGAGCAGATTGTGCGATTTTGCCAACTCCGCCATCTTGTGTTCAACATGCTCAGTTCGTGCAACTAAGGTTTAAATATCTGCCCTAAACTCACTCATCATCTGTCTAAAATCTCCTTGCAGGGTTTCTCTGAAGGAAGAGAAGAGGCGATGTAGAGTTTGTTCCGTAATTTCTAAGTTGCCTGCTCCTTCTTGGTGATCCATGTCGACAGATTCTTGACGGGAGGAGGCAGTTGAAGTGACCGAGAAAGAGATGCGACCACCCTTATCCTGGGATTGTGGATTGTTAAAGAATTCAGTCATCTTCTTGGGTTTAGCGTTTCTTTTCGACGTGCCACCCATTTGGGTGAGTTGCTAGCTATATTGAAGAAGCCAGGTAATGTATGCAAGTATAAACAGGTATTAAAGTCTAGGCGGGACTGTTACATTGTTTAGCTGTTTATAAGGTTGCCTAATGTGAACAGATTCTATCTACTTGAGATACGATGGTGAGGCAGGTTTAGGAAAAGCGCAATTATAACAAGACCAATGTAACGATTTTAGAAGTCCTGAGACAGTGCACACCCTTTTGGTGGACTACATTTGGAGATATTAATCCCAAGAAAAGTGATTTCTACTGTTCGCTATATTGATAATAAAGACGGATTCTCCCTTTTATTCAGAAGTGAGTGTCAGAGGAAGTTCTGGAGAAGGCACCCTTAGGAGTCCCGGATTTTTTAAGTAAGGCCTGGGTTTCTTAGGTGGATTATCACTCTCAACGGGGCCTGTTAGGCTGAGTAAGAGGAAGAAATGGGTCCCAGCAGCTTCCGTTCAGCCTCACAGTCATGCTTTTTCAGAAATGTGGTGGATTATTATGACGACTATTAATATCGACAAAGTTGAATCGGCAACAGTTTTAATGTTGACGCAAATTTTAGATCATGCGATGTAATTTAGGTGTAAAATCTAGTGCACATCTATTAAGTTCTCGCCATTTTCGGCGATTCCTGTCAATTTGCGGCCAGCAAAATCAGCTTACAGGAATAGAGCAAGGGTGAGATTGTGTGCGACGTCATGAACGGGATGTGTATGGTTGCGATTGACTGGAAATTCCCATGTACCATCTTTCTTTTACATAGAACAAGCGTTTCCCTGTTCAGCCCTCAGTGTCTCTCCGCGTCTCAATCAGAAAGGACGTGCGCTCTGCTTGTGTCCAAACAGCTCAGCGAAATTAATCTATTTCTTCACAGATAAAGCTCTACTATTAGCTTTGAGATTCCTACAACTTATGTTGATATAGAGATTGGAAGATTTTATGTAGTTAGGTAGAGAATGTTTAAAGAGCATCACGCGCTGTAAACTCATGGCAGTGGGGGGGGGGCGTTGCGGTTGAACAGCAGAACAAGCTCCTCTAAAGAATACTGGATAAAGTTACACCAGACTTTAGTGTAACATTGGCACTTGCAATAGCTTTATAATAACTATTTCTATTGAAATATTTCCTTGATATTGGGCACCTGAACTTACATTTAGATACACAACTTCTCTTCTAGTAACATGCAGTCCTCTTTGTTAGGTGACAAAACTCCACATTAATTATCAGTATACATTCAGATATGGTGTTTCATTTTCAATTTTGCCCATTCCACCTTTGTGCAAAATCCACCTTGCTTTAAATTATCCACAATTTTGTACGTCAGCACAGTTTGATAGTGCCAAAAATACCTTGTTTATTATCAATACATTACAGATACTTTTTTTTGCACTTTTGCCCAGTCCAGAGTTGTCTGAAGACCACCTTGCAGATCAATTTGAATCCAGCAATTGTGTTAGTTACCCACAGGTGAATTGATAGGTGCCAAAATACCTTATTAATTATCCAATACATTACAGATACAGTGTTTTTTTCACCTTTTGGTCCGCACTACAGCTTTGTTCATTGAGGTGCACCTTGCACTTAAAATGTGAATAGCAGCAACTTTTGCTAGTCACCACAGTGAATTGAAAGGTGCCGAAAAAAATAACCTTTTATTATCCGAATACATACAGATTACGTTTTTGTATTCACTTTTGCCCAGTCCAGATTATGATGAGAGAGCCACCTTGCAGTTAAATTTGAATCAGCAATTGTGTAGTTACCACAGTGAATGATAGGTGCCAAAAATACCTTTTATTATCCAATACCATTACAGATACGTGTTTTTTACTTTGGCGCACTACAGCTGTAGTTTCATTTGAGGCACCTTGCACTTACATGTGATACTGCAAATTTGTAGTCACCACAGTGAATTAGAAAGGTTCCAAAAATTACCTATTGCTATTAATCCTAATAAGTATTTTCAGATACTGTTTTTTGACTTGTCGCACTACAGCTTTGTTCATTGAGGCACTTCACTTAAATGTGAATACAGTAAATTTGTAGTCAGCCACATGTGAATTTGAAATGGCCAAAATACCTTTTGATTATCGGAAACCATCACAGAACGAGTTTTTGGCACTTTTGCCCCAGTCCAGAATTTTGTTATAGAGCCACCTTGGCGGTTAAATTTGAATCGAGCAATTTGTGTAGTTACACAGGAGAATTGAAAGGTCCAAAAAATAACTTTTATTAACCGAATACATTACAGATACGTGTTTTTTTTTACTTGGCGCAACATACAGCTTGTTTCATTGAAGGCACCTTCCACTTAAATGAGAAATACTGCAATTTTGTAGTCACCACAGGTTGAATTGATAGGTGCCAAAAATACTTGTATTATCCGAATAAATTTCAGATACGTGTTTTTTTGACTTTTGGCGCACTACAGCTTTTTCATTGAGCGCACCATTCACCTAAATGTGAATACCAGCAATTTTGTAGTCACCACAGGAAATTGAAATTGCTGAAAATATCTTGTATTATTTCCGCAATACATTTCAGATACAGTGTTTTTTCACTTTGCGCAGGCCAGCCCTTTGTTGATAGATCTACTTTGCACTTAAATTGAATACACAATTTATGAGTTAGTCACCACAGATGAATTTGATAAGGTGACAAAATACCTTGTATTATCCGAATACATTTCATCAGATACGTGTTTTTTTCACTTGGCGCAGGCCAGCTTTGTTGATAGATCTACTTTGCAGTTATATTTGAAATCCAGCAATTTTGTTTTGATTGATAGGATGAGAAAATAGCCTGT
Source organism: Phyllomedusa bahiana (assembly GCA_025379985.1). Classification (NCBI taxonomy): domain Eukaryota; kingdom Metazoa; phylum Chordata; class Amphibia; order Anura; family Hylidae; genus Phyllomedusa; species Phyllomedusa bahiana. The sequence continues at coordinate 34,533 of JAODAL010029072.1, read as the reverse complement.
GGATTTGCCGTCTATTAATAAGAACTTTCCAAAACTCTTTCCATACCTATCTTAAAATTTTTATATTTCTGAACATGGAGCGAAATTCAGTGGTTAACTAGCAAGAGGGGTTGTTTAGGGGAACATGGAGTAGAAGGTACGAGAGAAGGTGCTCCTTCCAGTGCTGGCAACAACACGCATGCCAGCGTATCGACAGTTGCAGGACCGACAGGGCCTGTCATCTGCTGTGGTCAGGTCCCCTGAGAAATCTAAGTATACGAACATCGTTGCCATCTGTCCTTCAGTGAGTTAATGCAACCTGCATCACGTCCCTTACTCCTCGACCCCCAGTCACGGCCACCAATGACGTCATCAGCATCACCAGGCAACCTCCAACAAGAAGCAGCCACACCAAATGACCAACTCGTGTAACCTCACCACTGTGGAATATCCATTTTCTGAAGACCTCATTGATGTGACAAATGCGGTTGAGGGTCAGAAGGCATGTTAAAAATCAAGAGGGCCAAAGAGGATGATTTTCTCTGCTCAGACGCCCATTTACAGATGCCCTCAGGAGGAGAAAGAAGCCTGTCAATCGCAAAAAAACCCGGGCGGTCGGCAGACGCCTTGCAGTCCCTCGTGCTTGTAGCCTGCAACCGGATTCAGAATGTCAGGACTACAAAGTCGTCCCGTGTGTGATGATGATGATGACGACATTGCGGATACCAACGGGTCTTTTCAGCAAGAAATTTGCTTGCGATCGCTTCATCCTGGACTGCGGAGGAAACCAAGTGGGTAGTGGTCTAGAACTGGTCCGCCTCAAAAAAGGGAGTGGGTGTGATCGCAGAAGTCCCTCTGATATGATTTCCGCCATCCACGGTCAGGCTGCAAACCCCGCACCTTCGCTTATCGCCGACAAGAAAGTGTCCAGGACCTTCCAAGCTGGGCCTTCTTTTGACCAGCCTCTGATTTCACCCCCCAGTGATGTTCAATGCCGCCTTTGAGGTAAACGCATAAGTAGAGGCATAGAACCTTAGGTGTTAACCACCACCAAACATGTCTATAGTCACATTCAGCGAATGCATGATTGAAAATAAGGTGCAACACTTTGCAAAAAAAGAGGCCAGAACCGATCCGGGCTCCAACACTGTCACAACCCTCTGATCTCCGCCTTCCCGCCGCCACCACCAAGCGTTCCTCACTGCCCATCGATGTCTCTCAGAGTCCATGATCAGGGATCACCTCCTCTTCAGCCTCCACCGACGCCCGAGTACCACCAGCACCACCAGAGACCCATCCTACCCCTTCTCCTTCCGCCAATTTGAAGACGACCTGCACACCGTTACAGCGGCCAGGATCTACAGCCAGCCTTCTGTCCTTCTAGGTTTGGAGCAAAAGAAACACTTAACCCAAACCAAGCCAAAGCCAAAAGCCCTGAATGATCGGCATTGCCAGGCATTTGCTGGCCTTGGAAATGTTGCCTTTTCCGTCTGGTGGACACAGATGGGTTTCCGAGCCACGTCATGGCCCTTGCCTGCCCCCAATACCAGATGCCGAGCAGCCATTTCTTTTCCAGAAAAAGCCGTCCCAGCCCTGGCCAGACCACGTGTCATCTACAATTTCAACGCGTTTGTCTGCATCTGTGGCGGGAAAGTCCATCATACCACCGACACATCGACAAGTAAGCACGGCCAAGTCCTCTATATCTCTGTGACACTCACTGGTGAGGCTGGGGTGATGTCTCTGGGTGACGGTGCTCTCAGGCTCGGCGCAAGAAAAAAACGCACCTCAAAACAACACCGCAGGGATGGTGCAGGTCTTTCCCCCAAGGTCCCTCTTTGGCAATCACGAGCCCCAGAGAAACTCAGGCCTTTGAAATTAATCTGTTCTTGGGACCGTCCCACACACAGGTCAGGAGCTGTGAGACGGCTCGCCCAACGAGACGAGCGCTGGTGGGTTCCAAGAACCTTGTGCCAGGCAAGGTGGTGTGCATATAACGGGCGAAATCTGCTGCCGCACCCTTAAGATCGGTAGGCTGGAGCTACATCCCTTGTCTGTTCCACATAGTCATGAACCTTGGTCGTCCAGAAATTTCTAAAGAGCTACCCGGGTCTGGACTTCCTGCTGATGGAAGCTCGAAGTCTAAGTTCGCACTCCGCCATTCGCACCCTGGCTTTCGTCCCGCCTGGCTGCTTGGCAGCGTCAGCTCGGTCCGTCCCCGTTCAAGCCGTCTCATTGTTGACGTGGCAAACACGCTGGAATGCCACCCTCCACATGCTCCAAGCGATTGTGCATAGCAGCGTGCAATGCCATTACGCAGTCCGAAGTGACCACATGCCGACAAGCAGCGGTTCGGACCTCGGGGTGGTGAAGCCACCGAGAGTGGTAGGCAGGTGAAAAGTCTCGCACCATCCTTCCATTTTGATAGAAGCCACCAAAGTGTCACTGTGCGGACAATGCCCTTTGTCAGCATGAGCAATTGTGGGTGATCTTAGTTGCGGAACGTATCGTTGGACAACTCTGAAACAACAGGTCCCACCGCCAGCGACGGAGGAGAAGTACGGACACAGATGCGACACGGAGCCTTTCTCCTCCGTCAAATCCACAAGGCCCGATAGTTTCACAATTTCATCGGTCTTCATTAGGCAGTGGATCGGGGTCCAGAGCTAGGGCAAGGTGTCGCATCACTCTCATGGTAGCATATCTCAGGCCAAGTTCGAGGGCTGTATTGAAGCGTGCCGGAGGCAGCGGAGAGAAAGGGGGAGGAAGGGGAGGAGGAGGATGAGGTTATTCCTAGACACCGACGTACCGACGTCCCTGGCCTTGGAAAGAGGTTTGGCGAATTGTGAGGCTGAGAGGAAGATGAGGAAGATCAGTTTCTAGTACCCCCTCGACCCCAGAGGCATTGGGAAATCAAGGACTGCCATCTCTCATATGAGTGCCATGGATCTTCCATTTCCTCCAACATGATCCTCGATTAAGGCCATCAAAATGAACAGCAGTACTGGTTGCCACCCATCCTGGATCCACCGGTACAAAACAAAACTCAGCACTTTCCTTCCACCCACCCAAATAGAGAGTAAAATGCAGGAAATGGAGACTTGCTTGATTGATCAACTGGAGACATCTGTTTCGTCTGTCTTCACGTTCCCAAAATGTCAGCTGTGGAACAACATCAGCGACGTGACAGCATAAGAGTGCCACGTAGAACCGTTAGCGCAGCAGCAGGCAAGGTGCAGAAGGCCTAATGGGTTAGACCTCTTGCAATCATTATTTACCACCTCAACCAACGCATGCAAGCAGACACACATCCAACACACAGAGACCAGCTTAAGATCATGGTCACGACTATCTGCGTCTCAACAACGATGTTTTTTTGTATGTGTTCCAGAAACCCAATAGACTTCTGGTATCCAAAATGTACGAATGGCCCGAGCATTTGCTCGCCACGCCAAAGAAGGTGTAGTCCTGCCCAGCATCCAGCGACATATCTGAGCTGACCCTTCAGCACAGCTGGAGAAGTCATTACAGACATACGCATCCGGCTTTCCAACAGATAATGTGTGTATCGTTTGAACTTCATCAAGATGAATCAGCATGATCTCTGATGATGTTGTGGCCCAATTGCCGAGGTCACCGATTAGTTGCTCGTCTACTTTCACATTCCTCTTCAAACAGAAATGGTCCTCTTGAAAACTTTTGTTTAAAATGATCATTTCTTACTGCAATTTTTATTCTCTTTTCCAACAGTCATTTGCATGTGTTTGCTATGTGTGAGACTGCAAAATACACCAAGGTTTCATGACAACCTTTATTCATTTACTCACTTTATGACTTTAAAGTTTTCGCATTGTCAATGGTTTTGAGGTCATGTTTCCTGTGAGATACAGCTATAATATGGTTCCTTGGAACATAAATGTGCTCTTTAAGTGCATATCTCCCTCACAATTTTAATATGCTGATAAGTCATTTATAATTTTTTGGGAGTCATGTACTGTGAGATATCAGCAATAATCATGGTCCCTTTGGAACAGAAATTGGCTTTTAAAGTGGCATTTCTACCCCACAATTTTCTATAGTGGCTGAAAGTCATATTTATAATTTTTGGGGTCATGTTGCTGTGAGGTACAGCAATTATCATGTCCTTTGAACAGAAATTGGCTTCTAAGTGTGCAATCTCCATTCAATTTTTTAAACATTGGCTGAGAAAGGATCATTTTTATAATTTTTGGGCGTCCATGCTGCTTTGAAATGCAGCTATACTACAGGTCCCCTAATATTAAAAAAATGTTGTTTCTAACAGACCATATTGTTCTTCACAATTGTCCCAAATGCTCAAGGGTCATACTTTGAATTTTTGGTGTCATTTTGCTTTGAAATGCAGCTATACTACATGTCCTTGTATTAAAAAAATGTTTTTTCTAACATACATTGTTCTTCAGACAATTGTCCAAGTGACTGAAGGGTCATGCTTATGAATTTTTGGGGACATTTTGTGGGCTGTGGAAATGCAGCTATCACTACATGTCCTATTATAAAAAAATCTTGTTTCTAACAGACATTTGTTATTCACAATTGGCCAAGTGGTCTCAAGGTCATGCTTTTAATTGTTGGGGCATTTTATGCTTTGAAATGCCGCTATCCTACAGATCCATTTTATAAAAAATGTGTTTCAAACAGACATATGCGGTTTCTTCACATTTGTCCAAAGTGGCTCAAAGGCATGCTATTGAATTTTTGGGTTGGCATTTGTGCGTTTTGATTATGCAGCATATACTAACAGGTCCTATTATAAAAAAAATGTGTTTCTAACAGACATTATTGATCATTCACAATTGGTCCAAAGTGGCTCAAGGGTTCATGCTTTGAATTTTTGTGGGGCATTTTGCTGGGAAATGCAGCTATACTACAGTCCTATTATAAAAAAATGTTTGTTTCTAAACAGACATTGTTCTCACAATTGTCAAGAGTGGATCAAGGGTGGATGGTGCTGACAAAACATAATAGGAAGGACACTGTTAATGGACCCTATTGAGCCAAAATTACTTGATTTTTTGGCAAGATCTTTAACCTAGCTATCAATCCCTGTATTTGAGACAACCCATTTAATACAATTAAAAAAAGAGAAACAAAGACATGGTGGGATTCCATCCTATTTTAAAAATGTGTTTTCTAGAAATTAAAACACTAAAAAACTTTGCATGTCCAAAAATAGCTTGGTAAAAAAATTCCTCTGAAATGTAACAAGTAGGTACAGGAAAACTTGACCAATGGTAGGTTATATCAGAGGTACAAGGAGATATGGAGCGACGGACAGAGAAAGCACAGTTACAGAGACAATTTCCTCCAAGCACGTTATTAAAATGAGAAAAAGAATGACCAAGAAAAAGGTCACCTGGGTGGAAACAGAGCGTTTAACCACCAGTATTTCCAAGTGAAGCACAATTTGTCCGCACTCAATACGGAGGGGGCAAGCGCTACCCAGGACAGGGACAGTATTATTTCCAGTGAAACTAAAATTGTGTTGAAAGAACTCTTTATTTCCGGCACTTTTGAATCTGGGTGTCCATGCAGGTTTGGGGCTCATTGTCTGTGAGCCCAGGACAGGTATCAAGTCCAATGTCCATGTGAAACTAAAATGGTGGTTTGAAAGCCCACTGTCCTTTTCCCTGCACTTTTTAAACTGTGGTCAGACAGTTTTAACATTTGTCATTCTTCTGCGGTAACATAGGGACAGATATAGTCAATGTCCAGTGAAACTAAAATGGTGGTGAAAGACTCCTTTTTTCCGCGTTCCGCGTTACATCCTGCGTCCAGGACAGGGATAGTCTAATGTTCCAATTCAAGTAAAATGACTGGTGTCAAGGATCATACTGTGCCTTCTGCATTTTTTAAATTTGTGGGTGATGCAGTTTAAGGGTCATGCTTGTGGTTACAAGACAGAGATAGTGAATGGTCTGTGACTTTATTTCTGTGGCATTTTATAACCTAAGTGTGGTTGCCTAAGAATGTAGCACGAGTATCCATTGACTGTGTGGCTTTTTAAATTTTTCCAGCTATCTCCAGCCTGTTAGGGTCCTAAGATTGAATGTGTTGTTGCTATCCCATAGACTTTAATGGTCATCGATCATAATCTACTATCGACAATCGACTATCTTGTCGATGATGGTCGACTATCGACCATCGACCGATGTTGATGGCCAATGTAATCGCTCAACACTAGTGGTGATAACTGTAAGTGTTGTGGCTGTTTTAGTAAGACCTGCTTCTGATGGGAAATGCGGTCACTCAGGCTCTACAGACACCAGATAAGGTGTCTATATGTCAGTCTGCTAGAGATAGCAGAGATAAAGGGCCTATTCAGGGCACGGAATGCTCGAGTCGCGGGAACCCGACTCTCAAAATGGCGGATGGCTCCGAGTAAGTGCGATGCTCTGGTATCAGGGCACTGACGGCTGGGAACATACCTTCCAGTCACTCGTGGCTTCTTCCACTAGCAGCGTCAGGATCGGGTGGTTGGTTGAGTAGCTGTGAACCACCGCAGCTTCACCTTGGAGTCGGTCCACTTCCCGGTCTCTGCAGAGAGAAGATGGTGGGTCTGAGGTGCAGCGCCGCCAGGAGCCTCCTCTTTGTATTCTGATGGCCCAAGGCTCACACCACAGGGGTCTGTGACTCTTCCTCCTTTACCCACAACTGCTCCAGGAGAGGGTAACACCAGGTGTTGCCGGAATTTCTTCTCCTCAGTCTCTTGGGCAGCCGACCTCTATAACGGTAAGATGGCGGGCAGGGGAGCGGCACGCTTTTAGGAGTTTCTTCTCCCGGCTGCTTAAAGACACTGTGTGGGTAGATTTTGGTGGCACTGTATGCTCGGGGTGCCCGGATTGTTCAGGGAGACCACTTGTCAGTCTTGGAAGCAGTCCATAGGATTATTTGAGCCGTTTTACCAGGGATTCCCTCAGGAGATCTTCTAATGTGCGGCCATCTTCTAGCAGGGTCAAGCCACGCCCACCTGTTAGTGATTTTATTTATGTATGTTTATAGAAGGTTTTAGCTCTTTTACAGAGAATGTTTACATCTAATAAATTACTATTTATTTACTAACACTCCATTCCGCACGGAAGCTGAGATTTCAGTGCCCCATCTCTCCATAGACTACAATGGGACAAAGTAGCTTGCGCTCTGATTGGCCGGGATAGCCAAGCCCCCGCTAGCTCAACCAATCAGCTCTTTTCTGCATTTTTTACTGTATTTTGAACTGTCCCGCCTTTTCATTTGATTGGTCAATACTACTCCATAGCTTATAATGGGTCACTGTCGCTCCTATTCTGATTGGCTGGTTTCTGCCGACCAATGAGAAACGCTTACAGAATTTGAATTATTGTATTTCCCAGGAATTTTCAATATCCCAATTCATGATGTTGCGCCGTTCTTGATTTTTTGTTAGTGATTTGATTGATGAATGTTTTTAGAAGGTTTGAGCTCTTTTTCAGATAATGTTTTACACCTAATAAAAATGATTTTTTTTGAATCATACTCCATGCCTCATGGAGCTGATATTGATTTCTTGAGTGATCTTATATATTTTCACTTTGATTTTTAATGATCCACTTTTTCAATACATTTAATCGCTTTTAGACAACTTTGATTTTTCACTTTATTCATTCATTCATTTGAAAGACAACTCTTTTTGCTATTCACTATCATGTTTAATGATTTTTCGCTCATTTCATGCATGTCTCGAATCGGAATACATGTTATTCGCAGTCCCGCACTGCGCCTAAGTCCCGCACTGCGCCTCACACACTGGCGAGACGCGGGGGACTTTACACCGCATGTATGAGCGCACCTCGGGCGCCAACATACATGAGGCGCAGCTTTCATGTTCGAGCGCTCGAAAACATGCGCTCCGACGCGCCGAGATTCATACATGTCGCCCAAATAATTTAGAATCCTCACATTTCCAGCAACTCCTTAATTATAGGTCTATAGGTCCCCTCAGTTAGACAGGTATATATGTCCCCTTAATTAGGCAGGTATATAGATATATGTCCCCTCAGGCAAGCAGGCAGGGCCGCCATGAGAAATTTCGAGGCCCAATAGAGCTGAAGCGTAGGGTCCCCCCCCCCTCTACCAACCCCGCCCCCTACCAGCCCACCAAAAAAATAATACCACCGTACTGTTACTATGTTACTAAACATAAGCCATTACACCAAGAGCAATAATACCTCCTCACAGTGACCGTATAGTGGAAGACACAAGTGCACACAGTGCAGTTACATTTACTTACAGGCAACATCCTGCTGATGACTCATTCACTTTTCCTTTTCTTCTCCATCCAGTCCAGACCGCCATGACGACTTCTCCCAGCCACCACTCGTCCCTGGTCCCTGCAGAATTTACAACACAAACACCTGAGATTCCTCACTCTTCTATTATCCTCCCACCTATGTCTTCCCTATGTACAAACTCCCCATCCATAGTGCCCCAAAAGGTAATAATTACCCACTTAGTGCCCTTGTAGTTAGGTATATAACCTCTACCCCCATAAGTAGTTAGTTATATAGGCTCCTTCCCGAAGATAGATAGGTAGCTAGTGGGCTCCCCGTAGATAGATAGCTAGGTAGCGGGCCACCCGTTGGTAGATAGCCAGGTAGGTAGGTAGTGGGGGAACGTAAGTGGTGCCCCACTCACCCACCGTGTGGACCCCGCTCAAGTCCCCCCTAGCCATGTGGAGATTCTTCTCAAGCCCCCCTCTGTCTATGTAAAGCTATTGAGCACAACTGAGACACGGAGCGTGGGTCCTCTTTGAGCAGTGCAGGCCCCTGAGATGAGTGGAGTCCCCCCTCCAGCCGTGTTGGATCCCTGTCAAAGTCCCCCTCTCTCCAATCATCTGGGGCCTTGGATAATGCCCCCCAGCTGTGTGGGGCCCCGCTCAAGGGACCCCTCTCACCCAGCTTCAGGGGAAACCCCACTGGCGGGGGGGGGGGGGGGCTTTGAGAGGGGCCCCACATGGCTGGGGGGCATTGAGCAAGGCCCCAAATGATTGGACAAACGGGGGCTTTGCCAGGGGCCCCACAGTGTTTGAGAGGGGGAATTGCCAGGGGCCCCACAGTGTTTGAGAGGAGTGGGTTCTGCCAGGGGCCCCACAGTGTTTGAGAGGAGGGGGTTCTGTCAGGGGCCCCACAGTGTTTGAGAGGGGGGGGGAGGTTTGAGAGGGGCCCCACAGTGTTTGGGAGGGGGAGCATTGCCAGGGGCCCCAAAATTTTTGAGAGGGGGCATTGCCAGGGGCCCCACAGTGTTTGAGAGGGGGGTTTTTGACAGGGGCCCCACAGTGTTTGAGAGGGTTTTTTTGCCAGGGGCTCCACAGTGTTTGAGAGGAGGGGGGTTTGCCAGGGGCCCCACATTGTTTGAGAGGGGGGAGGGGGGTTGCCAGGGGCCCCACAGTGTTTGAGGGGGGAGGGTGTTGGCCAGGGGCCCCATAGTGTTTGAGAGGGGGGTTTTGCCAGGGGCCCCACAGTGTTTGAGAGGGGGGGCATTGCCAGGGGCCCCACAGTGTTTGAGAGGGGGGTTTTGCCAGGGGCCCCACAGTGTTTGAAAGGGGGGGCTTTGCCATGGGCCCCACAGTGTTTGAGAGGGGGGGTTTCCAGGGGCCCCACAGTTTTTGAGAGGGGGGGCATTGCCAGGGGCCCCACAGTTTTTGAGAGGGGGCATTGCCAGGGGCCCCACAGTGTTTGAGAGGGGGGTTTTGCCAGGGGCCCCACAGTGTTTGAGAGGGGGAATTTGCCATGGGCCCCACAGTGGTTGAGAGGGGGGGTTTGCCAGGGGCCCCCCAGTGTTTGAAAGCGGGGGCTTGGCCTGGGGCCCCACCGTGTTTGTGTGGGGGTTTTCCGGGGCCCCCCATTATTTGAGCGGGGGGGCATTTCCAGGGGCCCCACAGTGTTTGAAAGGGTTTTTTTTCCAGGGGCCCCACAGTGTTTGAGAGGGGGGGGGTTTGACAGGGGCCCCTCAGTGTTGGAGAGGGGGGTTTTCCCTGGGGCCCCACATGTTTGAGAGGGTGGGGGTTGCCAGGGGCCCCACAGTGTTTGAGAGGGGGGGTTTTGCCAGGGGCCCCACAGTGTTTGAGAGAGGGGGTTTGAGAGGGGCCCCACAGTATTTGAGAGGGGGCGCATTGCCAGGGGCCCCACAGTTTTTGAGAGGGGGCATTGCCAGGGGCCCCACAGTGTTTGGGAGGGGGTTTTTGCCAGAGGCCCCATAGTGTTTGAGAGGGGGCATTGCCAGGGGTCCCACAGTGTTTGAGAGGGGGCATTGCCAGGGGCCCCACACAGTTTTAAAGGGGGGGGGTTTGTCAGAGGCCCCCCCAGTGTTTTGAGAGGGAGGGGGGTTTTGCCAGGGTCCCCACAGTGTTTGAGAGGGGGGGTTTTGCCAGGGGCCCCCACAGTGTTTGAGAGGGGGGGGTTGCCAGGGGCCCCACAGTGTTTGAGAGGAGGGGTTCTGCCAGGGGCCCACAGTGTTTGAGAGGGGTGGTTTGCCAGGGGCCCCACAGTGTTTGAGAGAGGGGGTTTGAGAGGGGCCCCACAGTATTTGAGAGGGGGCGCATTGCCAGGGGCCCCACAGTGTTTGAGAGGGGGAAATTCCCAGGGGCCCCCACAGTGTTTGGGAGGGGGTTTTTGCCAGAGGCCCCATAGTGTTTGAGAGGGGGCATTGCCAGGGGCCCCACAGTGTTTGAAAGGGGGGGGGGGGGGTTTGCCAGAGGCCCCACAGTGTTTGAGAGGGGGGGTTTTGCCAGGGGCCCCACAGTGTTTGAGAGGGGGGGGGGGGGTTGCCAGGGGCCCCACAGTGTTTGAGAGGGGGGGGTTCTGCCAGGGGCCCCACAGTGTTTGAGAGGGGGGGTTTTGCCAGGGGCCCCACAGTTTGTGAGAGGGGGGGTTTGAGAGGGGCCCCACAGTATTTGAGAAGGTGGGCATTGCCAGGGGCCCCACAGTTTTTGAGAGGGGGCTTTTACTAGGGGCCCCACAATGTTTGAGAGGGGGGTTTTACCAGGGGCCCCACAGTGTTTGAGAGGGGGGGTTTGCCAGGGGCCCCACAGTGTTTGAGAGGGTGGGGGGGGCTTTGCCAGGGGCCCCAGAGTGTTTGAGGGGGGGGGCTTTGCCAGGGGCCCCACATTGTTTGAGAGGGGGGAGGGGGGTTGCCAGGGGCCCCACAGTGTTTGAGGGGTAGGGTGTTGGCCAGGGGCCCCATAGTGTTTGAGAGGGGGGTTTTGCCAGGGGCCCCACAGTGTTTGAGAGGGGGGGCTTTGCCAGGGGCCCCACAGTGTTTGAGAGGGGGGGTTTTGCCAGGGGCCCCACAGTGTTTGAAAGCGGGGGCTTTGCCAGGGGCCCCACAGTGTTTGAGAGGGGAGGGGGTTGCCAGGGGCCCCACAGTGTTGGAGAGGGGGGGCATTGCCAGGGGCCCCACAGTGTTTGAAAGGGGGGTTTTTCCAGGGGCCCCACAGTGTTTGAGAGGGGAGGGGTTTGCCAGGGGCCCCACAGTGTTTGAGTCGGGGGGTTTTGCCAGGGGCCCCACAGTGTTTGAGAGGGTGGGGTTGCCAGGGGCCCCATAGTGTTTGAGAAGGGGGTTTTGCCAGGGGCCCCACAGTGTTTGAGAGAGGGGGATTTTGCCATGGGCCCCACAGTGTTTGAGAGGGGGCATTGCCAGGGGCCCCACAGTGTTTGAGAGGGGGCATTGCTAGGGGCCCCACAGTGTTTGGGAGGGGGCATTGCCCGGGGCCCCATAGTGTTTGAGCGGGGGCATTGCCAGGGGCCCCACAGTGTTTGAGAGGGGGTTTTCTAGCCCCACAGTTTTTGAGGGGGGGAGGGGTTTGCCCGGGGCCCCCACAGGTTTGAGAGGGGGGGGTTGCCGGGGGCCCCACAGTGTTTGGGGGGAGGGGGTTCGCAGGGGGCCCCCAGTTTTTGAGAGGGGGGGTTTTTTCCCAGGGGCCCACGTGTTTGAAGGGGGGGGGGAGGGTTTAGAGGGGCCCCACGTATTTGAAAGGTGGGATTTGCCTGGGGCCCCACATTTTTGGTTAGGGGGCTTTTACTAGGGGCCCCAAAATTTTTTGAGGGGGGGCATTTCCCGGGGCCCAAAGTGTTTGAAGGGGGTTTTGCCAAGGGCCACATAGTGTTTGAGAGGGGGGCTTTGCCAGGGGCCCTAGAGTGGTTGAGGGGGGGGGGGTGGTTGCCAGGGGCCCCATAGTGTTTGAGAAGGGGGTTTTCCCGGGGGGCCCCACATGTTTGAGAGAGGGGATTTTGCCAGGGGGCCCCACAGGTTTGAGGGGGGCATTGCCAGGGGCCCACAGTGTTTGAGAGAGGGGTTTTTGCCAGGGGCCCCACAGTGTTTGAGAGGGGGGCTTTGCCAGGGGCCCCACAGTATTTGAGAGGGGGGGCACTGCCAGGGGCCCAGGAGTTTTTTTTGGAGGGGGCATTCCCGGGGCCCACAGTGTTTAGAGGGGGGTTTTTGCCGGGGGCCCCACATGTTTGAAGGGGGGGCTTTCCCAGGGGCCCCAAGTTTTTGAGAGGGGGGTTGTGAGGGGCCAACATTTTTTTGGAAAAAGGGGAAGGGTTTGGGTTTTTGGGGGCCCCTACACATCTGGGGGCCCGTGCTCGCCTCCGGTCACTGCGCCGCTCAGTAGGGGTACATAGTCTGGCATTTTCAGGTACTTTCTCGTTCTCCTGTGGCTGACAGGAGCAGCCCGGCCCCTCCCCCATCTGTCCCCGGGGGGGCCCCAAAATCCGGGGACCCGCCCACGGGGCGGAGCTTCGCGATTTTATTTTCATCCTGCCCAGAGAAGGGGGCCCGACTGCTCCTGTCAAGGCGGAGAATGAGTGAGTTATACTGAAAAAAACCCAGACTATGTACACCACTGAGCGACGCAGTGACACGGAAGAGGGGACGGGCCCCCCCGAATGTGGGGGCCCCACCAAAGCCTCCATTCCCTAATTGAGTTAAACGGCTGACATGGTAGGGAGAAAACTGTTTTTCCTACCATTGCTGTGAAGCAAGGGGCGGTACCCCGTGGCGCCGCGGGCCCCCCCCTTGTTCACAACGGCCCGGGGCCCCCTACGGGAGTAAGGTTCACCCCCCTACGGCGGCCCGCAAGGGAAGTATAAAAAATTACAGTAGATCCCCCAGGAAGAAAGGTATAAAGATAAAGCATACCTCCCAACTTTTTTGAAATTGCAAAGAGGGGGACATCAGGCCACCCTCTAACCCTGGGGCCCCCAAACAATGACATCAACTAAGACACACCTCTAACCATGCCCCTACACATACATGCCAACTTTAGAAACCAAAAAGGGACAATTCCAATGTGTTCAATGAGAAAAATTTTGTAAATTTTTCTGTAATAACAGGTACAACCATCAGATACTTTTTAAAGCAAAAATCAGTTTATTAAAGCAAATCAAAATTTCTCAACGAAAAAGGGGATATTTATAGAGCAAAGAGGGACAGAGGGGCAAGGGGTTAAAAATAGGGGACAGTCCCCCAAAATAGGGACATTGGGAGGTAATATAGGTCCCCACAGGGGGTAACAGCTCCCCACAGGCAGTAGATTCCCCCTTCCGCGTTTTATACTCCCCAACATTAAAAAGCTCCCCCCAACAGTAGTACCACTTAAGGGCCCTATAGCTTCTTCACAGCATATACAGTAGGTCCCCACAGGCAGTATACAGATAGCTCCCCTCAGGCAGTATACAGATAGCTCCCCTCAGGCAGTATACAGATGGCCAGCACTCCCCACAGGCAGTATATAGCCAGCACTCCACACAGGCAGTATATAGCCAGCACTCTCCCCACAGCCAGTATATAGCCAGCACTCTCCCCACAGCCAGTATATAGCCAGCCAGCACTCCCCACTGCCAGTATATAGCCAGCCAGCACTCCCCACTGCCAGTATATAGCCAGCCAGCACTCCCCACTGCCAGTATATAGCCAGCACTCTCCCCACCATACCAGTAAACAGCCAGCACTCTCCCCACCGTACCATTATACAGCCAGCACTCTCCCCACCGTACCAGTATACAGCTAGCACTCTCCCCACGTACCAGTATACAGCTAGCACTCTTCTCACCATGCCAGTATACAGCAAGCACTCTCCCTACCATGCCAGTATACAGCCAGTACTCTCCCCCCATGCCAGTATACAGCCAGCACTCTCCCCACCATGCCAGTATACAGCCAGCACTCTCCCCACCATGCCAGTATACAGCCAGCACTCTCCCCACCAGCCAGTATACAGCCAGCACTCTCCCTACCATGCCAGTATACAGCCAGCACTCTCCCCCCATGCCAGTATGCAGCCAGCACTCTCCCCACCATGCCAGTATACAGCCAGCACTCTCCCCACCATGCCAGTTTATAGCCAGCACTCGCCCCACCAGCCATTATATAGCCAGCACTCTCCCCACCAGCCATATACAGCCAGCACTCTCCCCACCATGCCAGTATACAGCCAGCACTCTCCCCACCAGCCAGTATATAGATATAACTCTCCACACCATGCCAGTATATAGATATAACTCTCCCCACCATGTCAGTATATAGATATAACTCTCCCCACGATACCAGTATATAGATATAACTCTCCCCACGATGCCAGTATATAGACAGCACTCTCCCCACCATGCCAGCATATAGATATAACTCTCCCCACCATGCCAGTATATAGATATAACTCTCCCCACCATGCCAGTATATAGATAAAACTCTCCACACCATGACAGTATATAGAAATAACTCTCCCCACCAAGCCAGTATATAAATATAACTGTCCCCACGATGTCAGTATATAGATATACAAGTTAGGGCCAGAAATATTTGGACAGTGACACAAGTTTTGCGAGTTGGGCTCTGCATGCCACCACATTGGATTTGAAATGAAACCTTTACAACAGAATTCAAGTGCAGATTGTAACGTTTAATTTGATGGGTTAAACAAAAATATCTGATCGAAAATGTAGGAATTGTACACATTTCTTTACAAACACTCCCCATTTTAGGAGCTCAAAAGTAATTGGACAAATAAACATAACCCAACCAAAATATTTTTATTTTCAATATTTTGTGGCGAATCCTTTGGAGGCAATCACTGCCTTAAGTCTTGAACCCATGGACATCACCAAACGCTGGGTTTCCTCCTCCTTAATGCTTTGCCAGGCTTTTACAGCCGCAGCCTTCAGGTCTTGCTTGTTTGTGGGTCTTTCCGTCTTAATTCTGGATTTGAGCAAGTGAAATGCATGCTCAATTGGGTTGAGATCTGGTGATTGACTTGGCCATTGCAGAATGTTCCACTTTTTGGCACTCATGAACTCCTGGGTAGCTTTGGCTGTATGCTTGGGGTCATTGTCCATCTGTACTATGAAGTGACCGTCCGATCAACTTTGCAGCATTTGGCTGAATCTGGGCTGAAAGTATATCCGGTACACTTCGAATTCATCCGGCTACTCTTGTCTGCTGTTATGTCATCAATAAACACAAGTGACCCAGTGCCATTTAAAGTCATGCATGCCCATGCCATCACGTTGCCTCCACCATGTTTTTACTGAGGATGTGGTGTGCCTTGGATCATGTGCCGTTCCCGTTTCTTCTCCAAACTTTTTTCTTACCCATCATTCTGGTACAGGTTGATCTTTGTCTCATCTGTCCATAGAAATACTTTTCCAGAACTGAGCTGGCTTCTTGAGGTGTTGTTCGGCAAATTTAACTCTGGCCTGTCTATTTTTGGCATTGATGAATGGTTTGCATCTAGATGTGAACCCTTTGTATTTATTTTCATGGAGTCTTCTTTTTAAACTGTTGACTTAGAGACAGATACACCTACTTCACTGAGAGTGTTCTGGACTTCAGTTGATGTTGTGAACGGGTTCTTCTTCACCAAAGAAAGTATGCGCGGATCACCCACCACTGTTGTCATCCGTGGACGCCAGGCCTTTTGGAGTTCCCAAGCTCACCAGTCATTCCTTTTTTCTCAGAATGTACCCGACTGTTGATTTTGCTACTCCAAGCATGTCTGCTATCTTCTCTGATGGATTTGTTCTTTTTTTTCAGCCTCAGGATGGTCTGCTTCACATCAATTGAGAGTTCCTTTGACCGATGTTGTCTGGTCACAGCAACAGCTTCCAAATGCAAAACCACACACCTGGAATCAACCCCAAACCTTTTAACGACTTCATTGATTACAGGTTAACGAGGGAGACGCCTTCAGAGTTAATTGCAGCCCTTAAAAAAGAGGAGGCTATGCATTACATAGCTATGATTCCTAAACCCTTTCTCCAATTTGGATGTGGAAACTCTCATATTGCAGCTGGGAGTGTGCACTTTCAGCCCATATTATATATATAATTGTAGTTCTGAACATGTTTTTGGAAACAGCTAAAATAACAAAACTTGTGTCACTGTCCAAATATTTCTGGCCCTAACTGTAACTCTCCCCACCATGTCAGTATATAGATATAACTCTCACACCAACTCACTATATAGAAATAACTCTCACCACCATGTCAGTATATAGGTATAACTCTCCCCACCATGTCAGTATATAAATATAACTCTCCACCATGCCAGAATATAGCTATAACTCTCCCCACCATGTCAGTATATAGATATAACTCTCCCCTACATAGCAGTATATAGATATAACTCTCCCCACCATGCCAGTATATAGATATAACTCTCCCCACCATGCCAGTATATAGATATAACTGTCTCCACCATGTCAGAATATAGATATAACTCTCCCCACCATGTCAGTATGTAGATATAACTCTCCCCACCATGTCAGTATATAGGTATAACTCTCCCCACCATTTCAGTATATAGATATAACTCTCTCCACCATGCCAGTATATAGATTTAACTCTCCCCACCATGTCCGTATATAGATATAACTCTCCCCACCATGTCAGTATATAGATATAACTCTCCCCACCATGTCAGTATATAGCCAGCACAAATAAAAGTAATAACATGAAATACAGTGGCAGCAGCTAGTCCTCACACTGTAACAAGTTAAGAGAGGTCAGAACCAGCCCTGGATGCACTTATACATAATTTAACCTCTATTTAGTCTGTGGACCAGGCACCAAGTGAAATCATGGGGGTCAGGCAGCTCCATATGGAACACAAAAGAGCACTGGCTGCTTGGCTCTGGCTTCTCGGTCATCAAGTCCTGCCCTCTGCAGGCAGAAGGCTGATGTGCTTGATGCACATTAGCTTCTGCCTATACAGAAAAAGGCCCTACAAGTTGGTAAGTAGGTTTTTACCTGACAAAAGCTCTGCTTATCTTCCTACCTCCCTTGAGCCTTGCCAGTCTGCCTACCTACCTTACTATGGCTTTGCCTGCCAGCCTGCCTACCTTCCCACCTGGGACCTTGCCTGCCTACATACCTTACAAGGGCTTTTCTGCCTACCTACTTAAACACTTGGTCATACCGCTCAACTTTAAGAGATTGCAAAAGGGTCACATCAGGCCATGCCTATAACCATGCCCAAACAAATGACATCACATTTAGAGATGGGCGAATATCTCAAAAAATTCGATTCTGTGACTGGAATCAACCCCAAACCTTTTAACTACTTCATTGATTACAGGTTAACGAGGGAGACGCCTTCAGAGTTAATTGCAGCCCTTAGAGTCCATTGTCCAATTACTTTTGGTCCCTTAAAAAAGAGGAGGCTATGCATTACATAGCTATGATTCCTAAACCCTTTCTCCAATTTGGATGTGGAAACTCTCATATTGCAGCTGGGAGTGTGCACTTTCAGCCCATATTATATATATAATTGTAGTTCTGAACATGTTTTTGAAAACAGCTAAAATAACAAAACTTGTGTCACCGTCCAAATATTTCTGGCCCTAACTGTAACTCTCCCCACCATGTCAGTATATAGATATAACTCTCCCACCATGTCAGTATATAGATATAACTCTCCCCACCATGTCAGTATATAGGTATAACTCTCCCCACCATGTCAGTATATAAATATAACTCTCCACCTTGCCAGTATATAGATATAACTCTCCGCACCATGTCAGTATATAGATATAACTCTCCCCACCATGCCAGTATATAGATATAACTCTCCCCACCATGCCAGTATATAGATATAACTCTCCCCACCATGCCAGTATATAGATATAACTCTCCCCACCATGCCAGTATATAGATATAACTCTCCCCACCATGCCAGTATATAGATATAACTCTCCCCACCATGTCAGTATATAGATATAACTCTCCCGACCATGTCAGTATATAGATATAACTCTCCCCACCATGCCAGTATATAGATATAACTCTCCCCACCATGCCAGTATATAGATATAACTCTCCCCACCATGTCCGTATATAGATATAACTCTCCCCACCATGTCAGTATATAGATATAACTCTCCCCACCATGTCAGTATATAGCCAGCACAAATAAAAGTAATAACATGAAATAAAATACCTCCGTCCCAGCACGCTCCTCTTCTGTCCTCTTCTTTCCCAGCGTGGCACGCTCCTCTGTCAGGTCCTCGGGTGCACAGCCTATGACGTGTTATGCGACCGAGGACAGGCAGCGGCACGATGATTTAACTACAGTGCGTCGCTGCCCATCCGAGCGCATGGGGCCGCCGCGCACCCTCAGCGCTGAGGGTCCGCAGCGGGTCCCGACTCACGCTGCGTTAGACCTGGGGCCTGCCGGAGGCCCCAGGTCCGACACTGTTACGTGGATGGCGTCCACTGTGGACCCTAGCACGGCGTCTGGGTCACAGTGCAGGAAGGCAGCGAGTGGCCAACTTGGAATGCTTGCCAGCAGACATGGCCCTGCGTGCCACGTCTGGCACGCGTGCCATAGGTTCGCCACCGCTGGTCTAGAGGGTGAATGTCCATTGAGTAACTGAAGTATAAGGGAAGTACAAGGTGACCAGTGCTGTGGCCTAGTGGTGGTCATATATGATACACTCAAACAATAGTCTCTGGGCACCAACACTTGTGGTAAGCACTGTTCTGGCTCCTGATGTTACCAGTACTGACACCAACAAGGAAAGGTCCATTACAGTGGCAGCAGCTAGTCCTCACACTGTAACAAGTTAAGAGAGGTCAGAACCAGCCCTGGATGCACTTATACATAATTTAACCTCTATTTAGTCTGTGGACCAGGCACCAAGTGAAATCATGGGGGTCAGGCAGCTCCATATGGAACACAAAAGAGCACTGGCTGCTTGGCTCTGGCTTCTCGGTCATCAAGTCCTGCCCTCTGCAGGCAGAAGGCTGATGTGCTTGATGCACATTAGCTTCTGCCTATACAGAAAAAGGCCCTACAAGTTGGTAAGTAGGTTTTTACCTGACAAAAGCTCTGCTTATCTTCCTACCTCCCTTGGGCCTTGCCAGCCTGCCTACATACCTTACTAGGGCTTTGCCTGCCAGCCTGCCTACCTTCCCACCTGGGACCTTGCCTGCCTACATACCTTACAAGGGCTTTTCTGCCTACCTACTTAAACACTTGGTCATACCGCTCAACTTTAAGAGATTGCAAAAGGGTCACATCAGGCCATGCCTATAACCATGCCCAAACAAATGACATCACATTTAGAGATGGGCGAATATCTCAAAAAATTCGATTCTGTGACTTCGCCGAATTTTCCGACAAAATTAGTTTCGGTCCGAATTACTTCAGGATGAATCACGTTAAAAAACAGCTATTTCCAGGCTGCACAGAGCCTGCAGGGTGCTGTAGAACGTTGTGTCATGCTTAAATATGCAGAGGGAGCTTGGTTTGGTCTTCATACAATGTTGTGTTTTAGTATGACACGCAGATGACTGCCGCCGCTCTTAGAATCGCTTCACTATAAAATTCCCTGGGCACTTAAGAGGGCAAAACTGACCAAAAAACTGAAGGGAGAATGTAGCCTGATAAAGTCATGGCAGCGACAGCTGGAAAAAAACAAGATGAGGGCTCAGATGGCAACATCAGTGACAGTGATCAGTGTGGAGGTGACGGCGGCAGCCACAGCAGCATGAGGTCAGAGAGTGGTACAATGACATTTTGGAGGTGGCAAAAGAGTAGTAGGCCACAGAGTGGCACAATGACAGAGAATGGAGGTGATGGCAGCAACAGCATGAGGTCAGAGAGTGGCCCAATGACATTCTGGAGGTGGCAAAACAGTAGTAGGCCACAGAGTGGCACAATGGCACAGTGTGGAGGTTACGGCAGCAGCCACAGCAGCAGCAAGAGGTCAGACAGTGGCACAATGACATTCTGGAGGTGGCAAAAACAGGAGTAGGCCACAGAGTGGCACAATGACACAGTGTGTAGGTCACGGCAGCAGCCACAGCAGCATCATGAGGTCAGACAGTGGCACAATGACAGAGTGTGGAGGTGGCACAAACAGGAGTAGGCCACAGAGTGGCACAATGACAGAGAGTGGAGATGATGGCAGCAACAGCATGAGGTCAGAGAGTGGTACAATGACATTCTGGAGGTGGCAAAAACAGGAGTAGGCCAAAGAGTGGCACAATGACACAGTGTGGAGGTTACGGCAGCAGCCACAGCAGCAGCATGAGGTCAGACAGTGGCACAATGACATTCTGGAGGTGACAAAAACAGGAATAGGCCACAGAGTGGCACAATGACACAGTGTGTAGGTCACGGCAGCAGCCACAGCAGCAGCATGAGGTCAGACAGTGGCACAATGACCGAGTGTGGAGGTGGAACAAACAGGAGTAGGCCACAGAGTGGCACAATGACACAGTGTGTAGGTTACGGCAGCAGCCACAGCAGCAGCATGAGGTTAGACAGTGGCACAATGACAGAGTGTGGAGGTGGCAAAAACTGGAGTAGGCCACAGAGTGGCACAATGACACAGTGTGTAGGTCATGCAGCAGCCACAGCAGCAGCATGAGGTCAGACAGTGGCACAATGACAGAGTGTGGAGGTGGCACAAACAGGAGTAGGCCAAAGAGTGGCACAATGACAGAGAGTGGAGGTCACAGAAGCAGCAGCATGATGTCAGACAGTGGCACTATGACTTTCTGGAGGTGGCAAAACAGGAGTAGGCCACAGAGTGGCACAATGACACAGTGTGGAGGTTACGGCAGCAGCCATAGCAGCATAAGGTCAGACAGTGGCACAATGACATTATGGAGGTGGCAAAAAAAGGAGTAGGCCACAGAGTGGCACAATGACACAGTGTGGAGGTTACGGCAGCAGCCACAGCAGCAGCAGCATGAGGTCATAGAGTGGCACAATGACAGTGTGGAGGTGGGTGGCAATACCAGTCCCTGGTAAAGATGGTGGTAGGCAGATGGGGAAATTGGCAGCAGATGTCTGACATCAGGCGGATGGCGGCATTAGAATAGTGGCTGAGGCAGGTAGTTTGAACCCAGACTCATTTCTCACAGTTTGGGTGAGGCGTCATGGCTGATGTAATCTGACGCCTAAGGCATTGGTGTGTGGAAATCCTGGCCGATCCACGCCTGATTCATCTTGACAAAGGTCAGTCGTTCCACATTTCCTGTGGACAAGCGGGTTCTCCTTGGGGTAACGATGGCCCCCGCCGCACTGAACACCCGCTCTGATGCCACACTACTGGCCGGGCAGGACAGCTTCTCCACTGCAAACTCAGCAAGTTGCGGCCACACATCCAGTTTGGCTGCCCAGTACTCCAGCGTATCTTCTAACTGGGGTGGCAGAGTGCTGTCCAAGTAGGCCACCACCTGTTGGTTTAGGGTCTGCTCCAGGTCCTGCTGCTGCTGCTGGCGACTGCCCTCCTCACTAGGCGGGTGAAGGAAGCTGCTCATCAGTGACTCCAGACTTAGGTTGCTGCTGATGGAGCTGGTACTGCTCCTACCCCCCACCTTCCCCCAGCAGCCACAGCAGTAGTACGTGAGCGCTAAAGAACCCCCCGGTCAGACCTGTCAGAGGAGGGACGATGCCGCACATAGGCAGTGGCCAACTGACTACGGAGGATTTCCCTATAGTGTTTGAGTTTATCCTCCCTCTCAGCAGCTGGGAAAAAGGCTCCCATTTTGGACCAGTAGCGAGGTCCAATAGGGTGGAGAGCCAGAAGTCATCCCTCTGCCGGATGCTGACTATTCGGCTGTCACTAGCCAGGCAAATCAGCATGCTGCGGCCATCTGCACAAGTGACTCCGAGGCGCTCACCCCCTCCATCTCCACTGTATACTGCCCACGGTGCTTGCGGGTCATCTGCCTCCTCTTCCTCCTTTCCTCTACCCCAGCGTGTCCTGCTCCTCCCTTTTGTAAACCGGGGTAAAAAAATTCCACAAATTTCACCAGCCCCAATCTTCTGCTCCAATGCCTCCTCCTCCTCCTCCCTTTTTCAGTCCCCACCGGGGGACCATGTGGGCCGCGAGATGTAGTCGCCAGGGTCTCCATCCCCTGCCCAGACAGTTTTTTCAGATCTGTTCCAGGCCATGAACCCGGGGAAAATGACGTTATTCATCCCGTAGTCCTGGCGATGAAAAAATAACGTCCCCCCTCGAAGGGCCCTTTAAAAACAAAGGGCGGGTTTTCACGAAAGAGCGAAACTGGCTGACATCAAATTTTAAAACGGGGGAGTACTCCTGCCCCGTTTGGATCATCAAAAAATCGTTAATGGCCTTTCTCTGTTCATCCCGTTGGCCAACATGTGCAAAAAAACCGGGAAATTTCCCCAAGGGGGTGGAAACATCGCATACCCGAGTTTTTTGGGGAGGCCGTTCTTGCCGCGCAAACCTCGAGGAGGGGTTCCTGGTTTTTGGTAGGAAGGGGATGACCGTGCATGCACATTTTCCGGCCCATTTTCAAAAATCTTCAAAAAGGGTTTCCAGTGGAAGACTTTGGGGAAACCCTTTTTAAAAACCAGATTGAACACGTTCGCCATCAGGGGGGCATGGACCATCCCTTTCCCCCGGTGCAGCGCGGACACCAAAATTTTCTCCCATTTTCCGTCACCATGGTTCCCATTTGCAGTTTGGGGGCGGAGAAACCACACATCGAAATTTTTGCTGCCCTGACGGGGGACAGTTTCCCCTGTGTGCTTCGTTTCCCGAGGCAAGCCGGGTTAGAACGGTGGGGGCACCGCTGTGCCCCACCCCTGTTGGGATGAAGGGGGCAGTACTTGTGGAGGGTGAGATGGTGGTGGTGGTGGGGGGAGGGAGGCGGGCATTTGGGGGCAGGAACCGCATTTGACAACGTGGGAGGGGGGAAAGCGCCTCTCCTGTCCAAGTTGGGTTTGGGGGGCCCGGGCCGTAAGCCCCATTCACCCCGTGGGCCGTAAAGGACAAGTACTGGCCCTGACCGTAGTTTATGCTCCCGATATCCGCGCTGCCCGTGCACCTTGGAAAAAAACTGATAAGTCAAGGACCCGGCCCACCCTTTCGTTCTACATATTATGTATGCTGGTACTCCCCTTTGGGAAAAAATTACGGCTTGGAACTCTCCATCTCAGCTCGGCCAAGCCATTTTTTCTCTGAACGGTGCAGAGTCCACCTTTTGGGAAAGAGAGGGACGCAGACCAAAAAATTTGGGACGGGAGCACGTCAGCTTCTGCACCTTAGATGGTTGGACCATACTTTTTGTCTCTTTGCAACGCCTCGCTAACGACGCGGGCCCATGATAGCGGGGGCGGAGCATCGGACCGGAGATGATGGCAAAGAATAAGCCCCTTCTGCAGAGGGGGTGGAGCCTTGCCGGCTGAAATGGCATGCTGCCACTTGGCGCGCTGCTGTTGCGCGGTGGTAGGATGGACCACCACATCTGAGCCACTTTCTCCCAGGCCACCGGGAGGTGACCTGCAGTTTGATGCAGGCCGGGTGCCAATTTACTCCTGGCCAGGGCTTCATTTTTCTCCTACAGATTCTACATATACCCATATTCGGCTCCCCCGGGTGCCCATAGCAAAGAACTGCCACACCGCCGAAACTAATTTAAACGCCAAAGCCCGCACTGAGTGACTACTGCCCCCGCTGCCTCGCTGAGCCCCTTGCCCCTACTTTCTTGGACCTGCGAAGCGGTTTTTTACCCCTGGCCGCTTGGGTCCCACCTCACACGCGCTATCCGCTACTCACGGCCAACAACCCACTTTCGGGCTGCGCTGGCCTGACCCAAACGACCCCCCTCTTCTCCTGACGATGATGAAGCCCCTTGCTCCCTGACGAGTAAAACCCTTTGCCCCTCACCCGCCCCAATGTGGTTTGCTACATCATCATCATTTGTGTTTCATCGTCCCTGCTGTCCTCATCACCGTCCCCTTGTAGCCCGAGGCTGACCCCTCACAAAAAGACCCCCCCTTTACCCCCTCAACATCTATATTTGCCGTTTACGGTAAGAAGCAGGGGATATTGGCCCCATTTTTCGCTGCCAATACTGCGGAATGTCCTCCTCAAATTTTTTTATCCTCGCTTAATGGCCTGGGCCCAAACCCAACATATAATCCGGGGCTGGGGGAACCAGATGGGACAAAAAAAGGGGGGTTTGGGGAAACAGGTGAGGGCCGCTGCCCCCTTTTCCCGGGCCAGCCAACAAAAGGGTTTTGGTCGGGAACTTTTCCCCCAACCTTTTGGGCTGGGGTTGTAGATGTCATCTGCGGGGGAAGGGGAATCCCCAAAGAAAACCAATCAAAAACCATTAGGTTGCTGCCCAAAAACACAGCCCTAAAATGACACGGCGGGTTGTGGCCCCCACCGATTTTCCCCCTGCTGCGACTCCCCTTGCTGTTTTGCGACCGGGGCCCCTGGAATTTTTTGTCCCCTCTGCCATTTCCCCAGGTGAAAGCCTCCCACCTCCGTTTTACATACGTTTTTTCTAAAATGACAGACACTTTTTGATGAAAACTGAAATATGAAAATACACCCCCTGTTTTTTGACTCCAAATAAACCCCATTAAAAAAGCGGGGAGAACCCTTGGAAAAAAAATTGCCTCCACAAATGGCCAAAAAAATTTATTTGTATTGTCTTTAAAAACACTGTTATTTTACTGAATGTAAAAGCAAAAACCCGGCTTATTTAAACCCTTTGGGGAAATATGAATTATGCTACAAAAATTTTTGTTTTCTTTGGCGGTAAAAAAAGAATTTTTTTTTTACTAAGTACAACACAGAAAAAACCGTTTAATTTTCCCCCCCTTTAAATTTAAACCCCAAAAATTTTAATTTACGATGTAAATTGCGCAAAAGAAATGACACCAAAAAACCCCCCTTTGAAAGCGTGTTACAAGGGTTGTATTTTACGCTCCCACAAAAATAAAAAACTGAAATTAACTTTCCGCTTTAAATTTATGCTACCAAGAAAAAATTTTTTTTTTCGGCGGTGAAAAAAAAGGGTTTTTCTTTTAGTCACCAAAAACAGCAGAACAACGTTTAATTAACCCCGGGATGAAAAATTGCGCAAAAGAATTGAGCACCCAAAAAAATTCCAGTTTTTGAAGCGTTTACAAGGGGTTGTATTTTACGCTACACAACAAGAGAAAAATTTGTACTTAACTTTCGTTTGGGAAATTAGCTAAAAGGAAAAATTTTTTTTTTCCGGGGGTGAAAAAGGGGTTTCTTTTAGTCCCCAAACAACGCAAACAACTTTTAAATTTAAACCCCGTTTTTAAAATTGCGCAAAAAAATTTGGAGCAGGCCAAAAACTACCAGTTTTTGTAGGGGTTTTTACAATGGGTGTTTTTTTACCAAACCCCAAAAAAAAAAAAACTTGAAATTTTCCCCTTCACTTGTAAATTTAAATGCTAAAGGAAAATTTTCCCTTTTTTGGGCAGTGAAACAGGGGGGTTTTTATTTTAATTCCCACAACAGCAGAACAACGCTTAATTAACCCCTGGATTTAAATTGCCAAAAAAATTAACACCCAAAAAACCCTACCAGCTTTGTAGCGTTTTTACAATGGTTTTATTTTACGCTACACAACAAGAGAAAATTTTTGTAATTAACTTTCGTTTGGAATTAAGCTACAGGCAAAATGTCTTTTTGGCGGTGAAAAAGACCGGGTTTTTTTTGTCCCCAAAACAAAAAGAACAACGTTTAAATTTAACCCCGGGAAATGAAAATTGCCAAAAAAATTAGCACCAAAAAAAGGAAGTGGTATTTGTTTTGGGTAAAAACCCTTTTTCTTTAAATGAATACAACGGGAAAACAGATTTAAAAGATCACCCTTGGATATTCAATTGCTGTAGCAATAGCTTTAAAAATGTAAATGCAGCTGACGGGAAACGCACACGGGATTTCCCGGCCCAATTCCCCAAAAAATTCAAAATACAATTTTAAGAGAAGCAGTCTCGAGACAAGCAAAGACCCCCCCCAAAAATGGGCTGTATAAAAAATTGAGTTCTTTAGTTTCACTATCCCCAAAGCAGCTCCCGGCAGCACCTTCCCAACTCATACAGAGAGGGGAAATGGTTTCCCAGCGCCCGCGCCCGGACTTATATAGGGTGGGTTAAACGTCACAAAATCCCGCCGGTCTCTGATTGGTTTCACTCTGCACTGCCCATGTAGGCAAAGCCCTTCTTCCTCCCAGATTTTTTGTCCCCATGTAACGCCATGTGCCGCAGCCTTTTAATCAATCAGAAGCACACTTCGTTCACGCGAAGTACCCCAAAGTTCGACTTCGTTCCGAACCGAAGTTTTCCTGAAATTCTAAACGAATTCCACTTCGTTAGAATCAATTCGCCCATCTCTAGCTATAGTAGTGAGAAGTCGCCTATCTACTAGGAAATAATCCAGTCGTGAGAAGGTGTTATTAGAAGCAGAAAAGTATGTGAAATCCACCTCACTTGCATGTTGGTATTTTCAAGGGTCGTGGAGATTTTCTTCCCATATTAGGGTTTGTAGTTCTGGGGCGTATCGAGAGCAACCCGTGGAACTATCTAGATTTCTGTCTATTACAATATTGTAGTCCCCACATATAATCAAGTTATTTTTGGCCAGTTTTCTAGCCTGTTCTATGACCTTGGAAATTAACTTTATTTGTCTCACATTCGGTGCGTACAAATTGACCAAAGTGTAGGGCACCGAATTTAGTTCACATTGTAGGATTATGTATAGAGATGGGCGAATTGATTCTAACGAAGTGGACTTTGTTTAGAGTTCCAGGAGAGCTTCGGCTCTGAACGAAGTCGAAGTTTGGGATGATTCGCGGGAACGAAGCGTGTTTTAAATTGATAATATGACCGCAATCACATGGTGTTACATGGGGCAAAGAACTCTGGGAGGAAGAAAGGAATACCCACAATTACATGTGCAGAGATGAAGCCAATCAGAGACCGGCGGGATTCTGTGACGTCACAGCACTATATAAGTCCGGACGCGACACTGGCTGCTCACACTCCTCTCACTGTCCCGTGCTGCAGCTGCTGCAGCCGAGATCTCACACAAAAGAAATTTGTTTTTAACAGCGATTTTTTTGAGCGGTGTCACTGCTTTTATCAGAGACTGTTCCTCTTCCGTTTAAATTTTGATTCAGTTTGTGAGGTATTGTAATTGAAGTCCAGTGTGGGTCCAATTCTGCTGCATATATATTTTAATGCCATCTGGTCAGTTCTGGAGCACATTGAATATCCAAGGGTTGTCTAAGCCTGTTTTTGCTTTTGTATTCAGTAAAAGAAACTGCGTTTTTACAAGCACATACCAGTTTAAGTTTTGCTTGCTAATTTCTGTAGCGCTATTTATAATCCGAGGGTTAATAAAGCTGTTTGTGTTACTAGTTGTAGTCAGCAAAATAATCAGTGGTGTTTAAACTCCAACGACGAGACATTTTTCCTGGTGATTTCTTAGCATAATTTTATATCCGAGGGTATTTAAGTGTGTGTTGTGCTATTGTATCGAAAAATAAACAGTGGTTTTTTAAACGCAAAAGACGAGGAAATTTTTCATGGTGATTTCTGTACCTAATTTTATATCGCGAGGGTTAATTAAGCGAATCTGTGCTTTTGTATTAAGTAAACAGAAACGGCGTTTTTTACAAGCCACATACCAGTTAAGTTTTGCTGCTGATTTCTGTAGCACAATTTATATCCTAGGTAATTAAGCATATTTGTGCTTTTGTTAGTCTTTAAAAAAGAAAAAAGGTTTTTTAAAACGCCAAAGTCGAGAATTGTTCCTGTGATTTTTGGTAGCATTATTATACCTAGGGTTAATTAAGCGTGTTTGTGCTTTTCTTATTCAGTAAAATACACAGCGTTTTACAACCGACATACCCAATTAATTTACTGCTGCTGATTTCTGTAGCTCAATTTATATCCGAGAGTGTAATTAAGCATGTTGCTGCTTTGTAGTCAGTAAAATAAACAGTGTTATTTAAACGCAAAGACGAGAAATTTTTCCTGTTGATTTCTGTAGCATAATTTAATATCCGAGTTAATTAAGCGTGTATGTGGCTTTCTATTCTTAAATAATACACAGCCTTTTTACAAGCCACATACCAATTAATTTATTGCTGCTGATTTCTGTAGTGCAATTTATATTCGAGGATTAATTAAGCGTATTTGTGCTATTTTAGTCAATAAAATAAACAGTGTTTTTAAACGCCAAACATGAGGAAATTTTTCCTGGTATTCTGTAGGCATTAATCTAATATATTAGGTTAATTAAGCATGTTTCTGCTTTTGTAGTCAGTAAATAATCGGTGTTTTTAAACGCCAAAGACGAGAAATTTTTTCCTGGTGATTTCTGTAGCATAATTTATATCCGAGGGTTAATTAAGCATGTTTGTGCTTCTTATTCAGTAAAAATACACAGCGTTTTTACAGACACATACCAGTTAATTTATGCTGCTGATTTTTTCTGAGCGCAATTTAATCTCCGAGGGTTAATTAAGCGTGTTAGTGCTATTATAGTCCCGAAAAAATAAACGGTGTTTTTAAACGCCACAGACGAGGAAATTTTTCATGGGTGATTTCTGTAGCAGTAATTTCTATCTGAGGGTCAATTAAGCGTGTTTGTGCTTTTGTAGTCGGGTAAAAGAAACTGTTTTTTTTTACAAGCCACTACCAGTTAATATTTGCTGTTGATTTCTGTTAGCTATTTATATCCGAGGGTTAATTAAGCGTGTTTTGTGCTTTTGTAGTCATTAAATAAACGGGGGGTTTTTAAAAGCCAAAGAAGAGGAATTTTTCCTGGTGATTTCTGTTGCATAATTTATATCCGAAGGTTAATTAAAGGGGTTGTCTCGCTACAATGATTGGGTTTTAATTTTAAAAGATCTTTAAAAAACAAGCGCTTTGCAATATATTTTTCATTACAAATGTCCTACTGATTTTGATCTAGCCCTGTTCATAGGAGTGCCTCAGCCTCTCAAATTTCTATAGCAGCTGACCTGTTGATCCTTATCTTACTGGCTGTCAGGTCTGAATTTACTCATCACTTTGAAGACAGGTCGGAAACAGAGAGCCCTCCCGCCCCAGATGCTTCTGTAGTGGTGGGGGGGGAGGGAGGACTCTGGTTCTATGTCCATACTGCTGGATTAACCCTGTGTGTGCCTGCTTCCTCCTGCTCTCTAAAAACAGATTGAGCAGAGATTTAGGCTGATCAATAGATGTGACAGCAGTGACCCTGTTTGTTACTTTAATCATGATGTCTGTGGAGCTGTAAATATAATAATACTATACAGATGGGGAACAGTTATGCTGTACTAGGGACACATATGAGTAACACTTTGCAGCTTTCCTGCCTCTGTTCTGAGGAGGGTTTGTTTGTTGTTGCTGGAGATGTGGAGATATGTAAGCTAAGCAGATGTTTGGGGTATGTAAACTGTTCTGCTATTAGCAATCATAGACCCCTCTAGGAGGCCCCACAGGGTTAACTCTAGCAGCAATCCGGATAGCTGCCTGTGTGCTGAGAGGAGGGGGGAAGAGGGAGGGTGAAAAGGGAGGGGGGGAAGAGGCAGAGAAGCTAGCACGCCCCTCAATTCAACTCCCATTCACAGACAGAGGCTGAAAGCTATTAATGAGACAACTCCTTTAAGCGTGTTTCTGCTTTTGTAGTCAGTAAAATAAATGGTGTTTTTAAACGCCAAAGACGAGGAAATTTTTTCTGATGATTTTAGTAGTATAAGTTATATCCGCGGGTTACTTAAGCATGTTTGTGCTTTTGTAGTCAGTAAAAGAAATGCCGTTTTTACACGCCACATACCAGTTAATTTTTTGCTGCTGATTTCTGTAGCATCATTTATATCCGAGGGTTAATTAAGCGTGTTTGTGCTTTTGTAGTCAGTAAAAGAAATGGTGTTTTTAAACGCCAAAGATGAGGAAATTTTTCCTGGTGATTTCTGTAGCATAATTTATAACTCGAGGGTTTTACTAAGCCTGTTTGTGCTTTCTTATTCAGTAAAATACATGGCGTTTTAACACGCCATATACCAGTTAATTTTTTCCTGGTGATTTCTGTAGCGCAATTTATATCCAAGGGTTACCCAAGCCTGTTAGTGGGTTCATTTGGAGTCAAATTCATGTTGTGTGTTTATCATAAACAGATATCTTCATTAAACAGAGTCTGTAAATTTTTGAACAAACAGTATGTCAGACAGAGAGGTGGCAGGCTCTTCACATGCGAGTGGCAGAAACATTCCTGGAGCAGGCATAGGTCACAGCACAGTAACGGGACGTCGCAGCAGGGGTCCCTCGGTAAGGCCGGAACTGCTGGTGTCATCTAGCGGCCGTGTGTTGACCAGCAACCCAAGGGTTTTTGATTGGTTGACTAGGTCATCCACTTCCTCCCAAATGACATCTGACAACCCCAGCCAAGAGTCGGTGGGAACGTCAGACACAACCCTTAGTTGGCACGGCCCGGGAGCGGCTCAGCGGCCCTCACCTGTCCTCAACCCGCCTCTGTCCCATCCAGTTCCCTCAGCCAGAGATCTACTATGTGGTCTGTGCTCAGTGCCACTATACAGCGAGGATGAACAATTTGAGGAGATTCAGCAGCTACTTGCCAGCGATGAAGTGGGTCCGACATCCCCTGCTTCTTGCAGTAGGCGGCAAAGTATGGATGTGGAGAGTGGCATGGCAGGTCATGTTGTGAGGGGTCAACCTCTGCATACCAAGACCATTGAGGAGGACAGCAGTGAAAATCCAACAATAATCGATGATGATGTAGTCGACCGCACTTGGGAGCCGGGTGAAGCACAGGCTTCATTCTCGTCAAGAGAAGAGGGCGTCAGCTTGTGCGTCAGGCAGCGGTGCAGCCAGCGAGTGGGTAGTGTGGCCATGAGTCAGCAGGGTGGCAGCAGTGCAAGGTCAGGAGCCAAACGGCCACGGGGTAGAAAACCCGCTTCGCAGGTCCAAGAAAGTAGCAGCACATGGGGCTCAGCAAGGCAGCAGCGGTAGTAGTCACTCAGTGCGGAGCGTTGGCGGTAGAATCAGCTACTCGGCGGTGTGGCAGTTCTTTGCTAAGACACCGGAGGTGCCGAATATGGGTATATGTAGAATCTGTAGGCAGAAAGTGAAGCGTCGCCAGGGAGCTAACGTTGGCACCACGGCCCTGCGTCAACACATGCAGCGTCACCATGCGGTGGCCTGGGAGACACGTGGCTCAGATGTGGTGGTCCATCCTGCTGCCGCAGCAACAGCATCAGAACCTGGAGCAGACCCTGAACCAACAGGTGGTGGCCTACTTGGACAGCACTCTGCCACCCCAGTTTAGAAGATCCGCTGGACTACTGGGCAGCCAAACTGGATGTGTGGCCGCAACTTTCCGATTTTGCAGTGGAGAAGCTGTCCTGCCCGGCCAGTAGTGTGGCATCAGAGCGGGTGTTCAGTGCGGCGGGGGCCATCGTTACCCAGAGGAGAACCCGCTTGTCCACCGAAAATGTGGAACGACTGACCCACACTGGACTTCAATTACAATATCCCACAAACTGAATCAAAATTATAACGGAAGAGGAGCAGTCTCTGATAAAAGCAGTGACACCTCAGTGACTGACCTTTGTCAATATGAATCAGGCGTCGATCGGCCAAGATTTCCACACACCAATGCCATGACGCCTCATCAAAACTTTGAGAAATGAGTTTGGATTCAAACAACCTGCCTCAGCCACTATTCTGATGCCACCACCCGCCTGATGCCACACATCTGCTGCCAGTTTCTCCATCTGCCTACCACCATCTTTACCAGGAACTGGTATTGTCACCCACCCCCACACTCTGTCATTGTGCCACTCTGTGGCCTACTCCTGTTTGTGCCACCTCCACACTCTGTAATTGTGCCACTCTCTGACCTCATGCTGCTGCTGCTGTTGATGCTGTCACCTCCACACTGTGTCATTGTGCCACTGTCTGACCTCATACTGCTGCTGTGGCTTCTGCCGTGACCTCCACACTCTGTCATTGTGCCACTCTGTGGCCTACTCCTGCTATAGCCACCTCCAGAAAGACATTGTGCTACTGTCTGACCTCATGCTGCTGCTGCTGCTGCATGACCTCCACACTCTGTCATTGTGCCACTCTCTGAACTCATGCTGCTGCTGCTGTTGATGCCGTTACCTCCACACTGTGTCATTGTGCCACTCTCTGACCTCATGCTGTTGCTGTGGCTGCTGCCGTGACCTCCACCCTCTGTCATTGTGCCTCTGTCCCCCAAGCACCCCCAAGCACCATGGCAGTATACAGTGGAGATGGAGGCAGGGAGACCCTCAGAATCACTTGCGCACATGGCCCGCAGCATGCTGATTTGCCTGGCTAGTTACAGCCGAATAGTCACCATCCGGCAGAGGGATGACTTCTGGCTATCCACCCTCTTGGACCATCGCTACCATTCCAAAATGGGAGCCTTTTTTCCAGCTGCTGAGAGGGAGGACAAACTCAAGTACTATAGAGAAATCCTCCGTAGTTAATTTGCTAACGTTCCGATATCATTTTTGGCCAAGGAAGTTCTACCTCCATCAGCTTCATCATTAATACCTAAAAAAGTTCCAACGCAGTTTATTATGAAGTATAAATGTGGTAGTTTGAATCCAGTTTCTGCGTGACACCAATTTGTTCAAATGCAGCGTATGGAATTGGAGGAGACCCTAACTACAGGGAATGTTTTAGGTGCTTATTTTGCATTCGGTGCCATTAGTGATGGAATTTAGTACAAAACTGGAATGGGAAGCAAAAGCAAATGCTGCAAAACTGGCTTTGGATGAGCTTCTTCAGTATGAAGAATGTGAATCGTATGTCCAACTTGCAGAAAGTAAAAACCGCCTATGACTTCTCCTTGAGCCTCGTCTGTCATATCCGTGTACCGTACCTCTTGCCTACGTCCCTTGACAACGATCCTTGCCGGCTGTCCCGACCTTACGCTTGTCCCCGACTCCGAGTTTGCCTTACGATTTTGTACCTCGCTACACCTCGGCTGCCACCGCAAGCAAGTCATGCCAGGGGTAGCTACTCCCGCCGCAGCAAGTCCAACCCGCTTTGCGGCGGGCTCTGGTGAAAACCGGGACCTACTTAGATTCCGCACCCCAGCGTGGCTATTGCCATCGTCCTCTTACTTTGCTGAGATCTGTGGCGGCTCCAGTAACCTACTACTGTGTTCTTTGACGCTATTGTAGTATCTTAGCCCTCAGCTCGTTTCTTTCCAGCTGGGGCTGACGTTACCTTGTCAGGCTGCACAGGCTCTGTGCAGCCAGGAAATAGCTGTTTTTTAACGCGATTTGTCGCAAATTTATTCGGGTCGAAACTAATTTTGTCGATAAATTCGGCGAACTCAGTGAATCGAATTTTTGAGAAATTCGCCATTCTCTAACTGCAACATTTCTAAGGCTACGCCCTCTTTCTCAAGCATGCGTAGTGCAGACCTACAAATGCTGTGTAATGCAGCGATAACCACCAGGCAAGTGTAGAATAAAACTTGAATCCTTTATTGGTAATGCAATAAAAATACGAGCGTTCCCATAAGCACACTTAGTCCTCAAAACATGAGAAACGGCTAACGCGTTTCGGGTGTCTGTTCACCCTTAATCATAGCATGATTAAGGGTAAACAGACACCCGAAACGCGTTAGCCGTTTCTCATGTTTTGAGGACTAAGTGTGCTTATGGGAACGCTCGTATTTTCATTGCATTACCAATAAAGGATTCAAGTTTTATTCTACACTTGCCTGGTGGTTATCGCTGCATTACACAGCTTTTGAAGGAAGTCTGATCACGTCTTGGACTATGGACGAATGCGCGCCGATTCCACCACTACAGCTGAATTGTTTTTGGGGTGAGCTGACCTTTTGCTTGTTTCTGTAGTGCAGACCTACACCTGTTTAAATACCACATCTTAGTATTAAAAACAACAGATAAAATTATTTTGATTACTGAAGCAAATCTTCTTAGAAAAACTTTTAGACTATAAATCTCATTAAGTCCTTTTGGGGACAAATATTGCATTTTACTAATCCAGAAGACTTCTCATTGCAAAAGACGGGTTTTAACCCTTTCTGGATCCTTGCATTCCACATGCTCCAGCATGCACCAACAGAGTTCACTAACTCCCATGATTGGCTTACAAAGTGCTGTGCGAGGTGGATTATCCAAACTTACTCTCAGTTTTCCTTTTTTGTTTTGTTTA
>JAODAL010029071.1:0-52234 GCA_025379985.1 Phyllomedusa bahiana | reverse complement strand
GTATAGAAACAAGAACAAAATACAATACCTTTGTTAGGTAGTTGGGAAACAAAAATGAAAAAGTTTGTGAATAGAAATGTAAGCAAGTACTATAAAAAAAAACAATCCAAGATCCTCAGAACAGATACAATCTGAAAATTTAAATGTAGTAAAGGGTTGGAGCTTTATAGAAGATCTATATCCAAGAGTGACCTTAGTGACCTAAGTGCAAAAACTTAAGGTACAATAGGATTACTGTTAAAGTAAATCATAACATCTTTTCACTGACAGTTGACATGCTGTACTATTTTTTCTATCAAATGTGACGGCATTATGTATTTTTCTTGTCATTGTATTGTCAGCCTAGTCCACTTATCTAATCAAAACAATAAAGCTGTCATTACTGAGAGCCCACCTTGCAGAAAGCTCGCACCTCACGCAGAGGAAAAATTTAAATTAGTATGCCGCCATTTAGTTTTCTTCTTTTAAATTTTTAATAAAAAATAAAAATAAAATAAAAAATATTATTTTATTATTATTATAAAATTATTATTTTTATTAATTATTATTATCATTATCTTTAAAAAATGTGAAATTAAAAAAAATCCCAAAAACAAAGCAATAAGCACTACAACGGTACAAAGAAAGGGAAAGGACTTTAAGAAGGGCGATATTTAAACTTTTCAATTGCACAGGCTGCTGAAATGAAAAAATGTTAAAAATTCTAAAAAATAAATAAAAAGGATTATAAAAGTAGTACCTCCATCACAGAGTTCAGAAAAGGACATCAAGTTATCTGTTTCACATTGGACACCAATGACATTGATTACAATGGGCCTGTCAGTTTTCCACTGTGGTAACCGTTTAGAAAGCTTTCTGTTTTATCTTTCCATCATTCCCAACGGGACATACAACGGAGTTTCCAAACTGAACCTTTCAATACATATCTGAACCAAGCCTTAACCTGGATTTAGAGCTTCCTTTAAAACCACCCTCTACACTTTCTAAACATCACAGATGGAATGTAGAATAGGAAAATGATAAGGAGAACAACTAGAAGCTGGAATGTGAATTTTTTTTCCGTGAAGTTTTCGCTAACATACATCCAAGCAAAAAGGGTAACAAAGCTTTTAAATTTTGCTTTCAGGGTCCATACCACCATCCAACAGCTTTGAATGTGAAAAAACCATCATTTTGACAAACAGTTTGCTTTCTCATACATCAAAATTTTACTTTTCAAGTATTTAGGGTAGCTTTTTATGCCGATTATTGCAGTACGCATTGTTTTCTGTTTTGCTCCAGAAATCTGATTTTTTAAATTTTTTTAATTTTGTTAGTTTTTTAAAACCACCTTTTACTTTTTAACACTGCCTAAATTCTTCTGGGCAGCCTGAAAAAAATTCAACATGCTCACTGAAAAAACGATACCAGTCGTTATAAAAAGAAACCCCAATGTGGGGCAACTGTCACTCACTTGGGGACATACAGCTTTCCTTTAACGACCCACAAGTTTCCATTTGGGGTTTAGGTCTGGGGGCTGTGGGGGGGCCAAACCAAAACTCACTTCATTTCATTGAACCCTTCCTTTGCCCAAACTTGACATATGCTCAGGTCGTTTTCCCCCGGAACCTAAAGTTGTCCCCTTTTAATACCCATAGTACTTGAGTGTTCGGAGTAACTCATTTTGTAGGATACTCACATATAGCTCAGCATTAAGACCACCATCGATCCTGGTCAAGTATCCAAAGCCTTTGGTTGTGAAACAACCAGGCCGGACGACTGTAGGCCAAGGAAGGCCCCGCCTAGGCCCTACCTCTGCCATCCCTAAGGGGCCGGCAGGCATGGGTGGGGGGGGGGGGGGGGGGGGGGGGGGGGGGGGGGGGGGGGGGGGGGGGGGGGGGGGGGGGGGGGGGGGGGGGGGGGGGGGGGGGGGGGGGGGGGGGGGGGGGGGGGGGGGAGGGGGGGGGGGGGGCCCCGACCCTCGCCGCGCTCCAGGCACCTGCCATGGGCCTGAAGCGCTCGGCGGGTCTCTGTGACCGCTTCTGCGGAGCATGAGCGAGCGCTCCCTGCTTCCGCGAGACAGTGTCCGGGCCCGCTCCCCGGAGATCGCTGGATCCTCCGTGAGCCGCAGGGCCGACCCAGCGGGGCCGCCGTCCTCATAGCGCTGAGAACCCGCCGCGGCACCATGCGGCGCTCACTGGCAGCCGTCGGCGCTGAAAGTGATGTCATCGTGACGCTGCCTCACCTCAGGCGCATAGCGAGTCACAGGCCGTCAGCCCACCGAGGAGCTTTCCGGAGGGAGCTTCCGGCGCTGGAGGCGGGCCCGAAGAGGACGCGCGCCCGGGCAGCAGGTAAGTATGAATGTTGTTGTTTTTACCTGCCTGTCGCCCCATAAAGCCCGCCTGTGGCCCCCCTAAACCTGCCTGTAGCCCCTATATGCCTGCCTGTGTCCCCTAGAAGCCGGCCTGTAGCCCCTATAACCTGCTGTAGCCCCTATATGCCTGCCATGTGGCCCTATAAGCCTGCCTGTAGCCCCTATATGACTGCCTGTACCCCTTTAAGCCTGCTGTAGCCCCTATGATTGCCAGCCTGTGGCCCCTTAAATCACTGCCTGTACCCCTATATACTGCCCTGTAGCTCCTATAACCAGCCTGTAGCCCCTATATGCCTGCCTGTAGCCCCTATCATGCCTGCCTGTAGCCCGCTATAAGCCTGCCTGTAGCCCTATAAGCCTGGCCTGTCAAGCCCCTATAATGCCTGCCTGTAGCCCCTATAAGCCGGCCGTAAGCCCAATGGCTGCCTGTACCCTATATGTGCCTGCCTGTGGCCCCATATTTTTTTTTACAAATATTAACATATGCCTGCCTGTGGCCCTATCAGCCTGCCTGTGGCCCCTATATAACTGCCAGTGCCCAACAAATTACCCAAAACTACCTGCCTGTGAGCCCCTATAAGCCTGCCTGTGGTCCCCATAAGCCTGCCTGTGGCCCCTATAATCCTGCCTGTGGCCCCCATATGCCTGCCTGTGGCCCCTATAAGCCGTGCCAGTAGCCCCTAAGACGCCTGCCGTAGCCCTATAAGCCTTGCCCTGTGGCCCCCCATATGCCTGCCTGTGGAGCCCTATAACCTGCCTGGAGCCCCTATAAGCCTGCTGTGGCCCCCAGACGCCTGCCTGTGTCCCCCATACGCCTGCCTGTTGGCCCCTATAAAGCCGGCCTGTAAGCCCCTATAAGCCTGCTGTGGCCCTATAAGCCTGCTGTGGCCCTAAAAGCCTGCCTGTGGCGCCCTATAAATAACTGCCTGTGGCCCCATCACCTGCCGTAGCCCTAAAGCCTGCCTGTGGCCCCATAGCCTGCCTGTGGCCCCCCATAAGCCTGCCTGTGGCCCTCTAAGCCTGCCTGTAGCCCCGATAAGCCTGCTGTGGCCTATAACCTCCTGTGGCCGCCTAGATAACTGCCTGTGCCCCATAAGCCTGCCTGTAGCCCTATTAGGCCTGCTGTAGCCTCTAAACCCTGCCTGTGCCCCCATAAGCCTGCCTGTGACCCCCATATGCCTGCCTGTGGCCCCATAATGCCAGCCTGAAGCCCCTAAACCTGCTGTGGCCACGATAAGCCTGCCTGTGGCCCATGCGTTGCTAAGGGTCCCTTAATACATCCGGGCTTCGGGCCCATTGTTTTTTTCTGGGTAGGGCTGGGTTCACACAACATTTTTCACCACGCCTCATTGAGAACTGCGGATGTTTTTACAGAGAAAAACCTTTCTGTCCTGTCACTAATTTTCTAGCCATACTCCCACACAGACCCGTCCAACTCCTCAGAGTCACTGTACCTAAAAAGCACCAATGACAAATTTACTTTTTCAGAACTTCACACCTTCATATGACAAAACCGCCAAACAGCAACCAAAAATCCCCTACACAATGGAGCAAATCTACCAGACAAGTGATTGTTAACGAAAACCCTCCTACAAAACCAAGACCCAAACGATTACTACTTAAGGCTCAAATAATCCTCTGCATACCCCTGACCGAACGCAACCCCCACCATGTGAACTAACCACGCCACACAGGCCCTAAGACATATATTACCGCCATACAGGACAGATAGCGGTAGATACTATGTAGGCTCTGCAGACATATAAGTGATTACAACTGCAGTTACATTTATGACTCACAGAGACGTCTTTTTCAGATCAGCATCGTTCACTTACCCTTTTCATCTCTTTCTCCACACTGTACACACCTTCATTGCTGAATAGCTCCCGCCAAAACTCGTCCCTGCCGATTTGGACACAACAATCTTAGAATCCACACATTTTCCAGCAACTCTTAATTATATGCTATAGCAGTCCCCACAGTTAGGATATAGCGGCCCTGACAGCAGAAAATTGTGCCAACAGCTAAATCTGTTTCCCCAGGCAGATATATATGGCCACCGGGCGAGGTATATAGGGTCACAGCAGGTATATAGGGGCCACAGTCATATATTAGTGGGGCCACAGGCAGTATATGGGGCATAGTCCAAGTATATAGTGTGCACTGCGCATATATGGGGCCACAGGCAGTATATGGGGGCACTGAGGCAGAATAAAGGGGCCCAAAAGAAGTATAAAGGGGCACTAGGCAGAAATAGGGTCACTGAGCAGATATATGGGTCACATGAGGCAGTATAGTGGGGGCCACCGGCAGGTATAAAGGACACAGGCAGTATATGGGGCCACAGGCAGGCAATGATGAGGCCACAGGCAGGATATTTGGGTCCACAGGGCAGTAAAGAGGGGCACAGGCAGCAAATGGGGGCCGACAGCAGGGAATATGGGGCCACAGGCAGGGATATGGAGGTCACATGCAGGGAAATGGGGCCACAGCAGGGAATATGGAGGCCCCAGCAGGGATAAGGGAGGCCACAGCAGGGATATGGGGGCCACAGGCAGGGATATGGAGCCACAGGCAGGATATGGGGGACCACAGGCAGGATATGGGGGCCACAGGCAGGACATTATAGGGGCACAGGCAGTGGATATGGAGGCCAACAGGCAGTATATGGGGGCGACAGGCAGGTCATTAAAAGGGGCACAGGCAGGTAATGGGGGCCACAGGCAGTATATTGGGGCCACAGGCATGATATGGTGGCACAGGCAAGGGATAATGGAGGCCACAGGCAGGATATGGGGGCCACCGCAATTGATATGGGGGACACAGGCCGTATATGGGGGCCAAGAGGCCCAATAGGGGCACAGGCAGGGATATGGAGGGCCACAGGCCAGGTATATGGGGGCCACAGGCAGGGATATGGGGGCCACAGCGCATAAGGGGCCACCGAGCAGGCATTATAGGGCCACAGGCCAGGGATATGGGGGCCAACAGCAGTATAGGGGGCCACGGCTGGCATTATAGGGCACAGGCAGGGATATGGGGGCCACAGCAGCAGGGATATGGGGGCCACAGGCAGGATATGGGGGCCCACAGTCAGTAATATGGGGGCCACCGGCAGGGATCTGGAGGCCACAGGCAGTATAAGGGGGACACAGGCAGTGATAATGGGGCCACAGGCAGGATATGGGGGGCACAGGCAGTATATGGGGGCACCGGCAGGGATATGGGGCCACAGGCAGTATATGGGCACAGGCAGGGAATTATGGGGGCCACAGCGCAGGTGACTGGGGCCACAGGCAGGCATTAATAGGGCACAGGCAGTATATGGGGGCCACAGGCCGGCATTATAGGGCCACAGGCAGTATATGGGGGCCACAGGCAGGCATTATAGGGGCACAGGCAGTATATGGGGGCACTGAGGCAGGTAAACGCTTTAAAAATAACAACATTCATACTCACCTTAACTCCCCCGGCGAGCGCGGCTCCGTCCTCTTCAGCCCGCGCAACCTCCGGCAAGCTCCTCGGGGTGCGCACGGCCTTATGACCGCGCTGTGCAGCCCGAGGACAAGGCAGCGTCGCGCTGAACATCACATCATTACGACGCTGCCGGCTGAGCGCACGGGGCCCAGCGTCGGGTCCTCAGCGCTGTGAGGACCCGGCAGCCTCTTCGGTGTCGGACCTGCCTTGTCCAACATTGTCCTGCCGGGGTCAGGGAGAGCCCGCTCGCTCTCTGCTTTCCGCATGATAGCCCGCAGCTGTGTGTGCTCCAGCGGTGTACCATGCAGCTGAGGGCCAGTCGGTGCTTCACCAGGCCCAGGGCAGAGCCTGGAGCCCGGGGGGAGACTCGGCACAGGGGGTGTTTTATATTCGGGACCCGAAAAAGGCCCCCCCGAATAAAACAGCCTAGCGACGCCCCTGCAGTGGCCACCCATATGCCTAGCCTGTAGGCCCTAATAAAGCCTGCCTGTAGCCCCTAGCTATATACAGTGCCTGAGCCCCTATAGCTATATACCCTGCCTGGTGTGCCCCTATAAACGCTGCCCGAGCCCCTAAGCTATATAACCTGCCTGAGAGTGACCATTCATGTCTATATACCTGCCTGAGATTGACCCTAAATCTATATACCAACTAACTGAGGGGATTTATATTCCTATAATTAAGGATATGCTGCAATGTGAGGATTCTAAATATTTGTGTCCCAAAGCTGCAGCAACGAGTATTGGCCGGAGCAATCAGCATGAAGGTGTGGACCGATGGAGGAAGAAAAGGTAAAGAGAACGACGCTGATCAGAAAAGACGTCTTCCTGTGAGTCACTAAATGTAACTGGCTGTGTAATCACATAGATTTCCTGCAGAGCGCTACATAAAACCTATATCTAACCACATCAGTTTCACTGTATGGCGGTGGAAAATGTAATCAGAGCCTGTGTAACAGCTGAATAGTCACATGTGGGGTTGTGTTTGGATCAGGTCTGGGCAGGATTATTTGATCCTTAAAGAGTAGGAATTCTTTTTGGGTCCTTAGGTTTTGTAGGAGTATTTTTTAGTAACAATCATTCGTCTGGTAATTTGCCTTCCATGTATCGGTGGATTATTCGGTGACTGTTATTTAGGGGTAATTACACTGTCATAAACGAGGGAGCGATTTTGGAAAAAGCAAATTTTGTCAGGGCCTGATTTCCCCCCCATTGTGCAGTGACTGCTGAGGAGATGGACGGGAGCTATGTGGGAATACGCAGAAATTAGTGACAGGACCTGGCGCAGGGTGTAAAGAGAATTGGGGTGGGGGGCATTTTTGGGGACGAGGGAGGGGGCCCATTGGCTGTAACTCGCCAAGGCACCAAAATGCTTGTCCCGGCCCTGAAACAAACCTAAATGTCATCAGGCTTTCCCTCCACCGAACCTGAACATTACATAGGGGTCAATTTCTCGATCCATTAACACCCCCTTTTTCCCTTGATTCTTACAGACCCGTTTGCACCCATCAGAGCCCAGTCTATTGAATATCATCTCATGATGATATTGAAGTCAAGGCTTCTTCCCCTTTTTGGGCCACCATTCTAGACTTGTGTAATGTGTGTCACATCTTGTTTGCATGGATGTCTGTGATCTCACTATTATGAAGCATCTCCACTGCTGTGTTTGTCGAAACAGAACTGATAGACCTTGTGATGAGCCAACTTATTGACTCCCCCCCCCCACACACCTAAAAAAATATTTTGCCTGGACATCCACCTCTTGGCTTTTGAATGGATGGATACTTCTTTTCATATTCTTCCAGCTGTCATGGCCTCACATGATGCAATTTGGCAAATTTCTTGGCTGACAGACCGCTATCGATAAGTTAGATGATGCGGTTTCTCTTTTCTTGGTAAATCTTCTTCATG
This sequence comes from Phyllomedusa bahiana, assembly GCA_025379985.1. Classification (NCBI taxonomy): domain Eukaryota; kingdom Metazoa; phylum Chordata; class Amphibia; order Anura; family Hylidae; genus Phyllomedusa; species Phyllomedusa bahiana. The sequence continues at coordinate 44,494 of JAODAL010029071.1, read as the reverse complement.
GCTGATCCAGTGACCTTTTGCTTGATAATCCACCTAATAACACACTGAACTATTAGGGAATGTGAGAACAGGTTGTAATTTGTAGAATACAGGAAGAACAAGATTGTTCCACTGGCGGGAGCAAAACAGTAACAATTCAGTTACATGACAATAATCGGCATAACTAAGCATATGATCAGTTGCACAGATCAAACTGATTATGGAAACAGCCAAGATGATGTCTATAAAATGATTGAAGTATTATGTTCAAAGCTGTAGTGAATGGGGAGATATGAACCCTGAAAGTCAAAAACATTGTTACCTTTTTGCTTGCCACTGTATCGCGGAAATGTATCCTATTGATATCATAAAAAATTGACTATCGTATATACTCAAGTATAAGCCAAGCCGAGGCACCTACTTTTGCCACGAAAAACTGGGAAGACTTATTGACTCGAGTATAAGCCTAGGGTGAAAAGCAGCGGCTATGGTAAATTTAAAATATAAAAATAGATAACCAATAAAATTACAATAGCAGATAAAAGCAGATTTAATTTCCCGAATAGGTCCAGATAAAGCAGTTTAATGTCCTCCTAGGCGAGGTAAAATGGAAGCAAATGTCCCCCCTAAGTCAGGTATCGGCAAGTATAAGTCCCCCCTTAGGCAGTATAGGCAGGTTATGTCCCCCATCAGCATGTATAGGCAGGTATATGTCCCCTAAAGGCAGTATACGGCCAATTATAGCAGGTATAAGTCCCCCATGATCCAGGTATATAGTATATAGGCATGTTACAGGCGTTAATATACCCATCATGAGGCATGTTTATAGGTATAATAGGCAGGAAAAAGGCAGTTATATGCCCCTCATAGGCAGATATATGTTAACTCCCCATAGGCAGGTTATATATAGTAGGTCTTGTATAAAAAAAAATAAAGCACTTACCTCACTCCCCCCTCTCTCTTCCGAATCCCGGCGCCGCCGTCTTCCTGGCACATGAGGCCCTGATGCATGTCTGCTTGCGGCCTTCCGGAGCTCTATTGTGGAACAGAGCGCTTGCTCTCTTCTCCGCAATAGAGTCTTTGACTGTATGCGCTTCCAGGATTAGCATATAGCCGAAGCAATCCCCGCCGGTGCCTGGGCCACAGCAGTGCCCGGATGCCGACTGGTGACCGGAGAGCTGTATGCGCTCCCAGAGGAGTCGCGTACAGGTGGAGTGTCTCGACCGGCGCCCGGGCCATCACAGCGCCCGAGCGCCGACAGTGACTCAAGTATAAGCCAAGGAGGGATTTTTCAGCTCATTTTTTGGCCTGAAAAACTCAGCTTATACTCGAGTATATACAATATTTAACCAGTAAGGCTAGATAGGACACATATCTGTAAATAAAAAAATATTTCCGAAGGTCCAGAGTGTGATAGAAAATAATACCACTGCAGCCAGTCAGCAGCATCAGCAGTCATCTGTTCTTCTGCTGAAATCATTTTTTTCTGTCAGATAGTGTTTATGTCCATAGCATGGCATGGGATCACTGAGGCCTCTGTAGTGCTAAACAAAGACCAAAGAGAGCTGCAGAGCCTTAGTACTAGATTAGCAGTGGCTTCAAAAACTTAAAGGGATTATCTGTAAGTTAAAAGATTTCATAGAACACTATAAACAGCATTTATATTGAAAAGTAAAAAGATATTTCACTACCTACATGTGTTTCTTTTTCTTTTTTTGCTTCCTTATTCATCTATCATAAGATTCACTTTTTGCAGTGAAACTTCCTGCTTGTGGGAGGGTCAGTATTTCTCTGGCAGCAATTTCCTGCAGCTCCTACAGAGAGGGAGGACAGGGCTCTTTGTCTGGTTCTGTACAGAAGAACAGGTAAATCATTTTTAATAAGTATGAATTACAAAGTTTAATATATACTGTATGAATCCCCTATAACAAATAAAAAATAGTCCTGAGAACCCCTTTTAGTACACTTTTTTGTTATTTTATACACATGACTGCTGTATTTAATTTTTGGGAGATTTTAATAACCCCTTTAATTGCCTTTTTTGAGCCTTCATTAGTCCATTTTTAATATTTTCTGTGTAATTTGTTCTGGGTATAACCTCCTTTCTCATTGTCTGAGCAGCAGCATTTCCTGTTTGAAAGCTGTTTCTCTTTGACCTATAAAACTACAAGCCTGAGGATCCTTTGCTGTGCTTTGTATTTCTTTCTCCCTCCCAACATCATGTTGAAAGGCTTCAGAGGCAGGATAAAAGGGGTGTGGCTTCAAAAACTGCCATGAAACAAGTCAGACCCCTTTGGTCTCTTGATCTGCTGGGCTGAAGAAAGAGTTGTGTCCCGTGTGTCAAGATGCACAGAACTTCTATCCTTCCTGTCATTAAATAGCTGATTTGGTAAACACATGAAACCCACAAAAAGTTAAATAGAATTATTGCCCTACTATCTACCAAACAGAATCTGAATTGAAAAAATGGATAATCTACCCTTGTCTTTATCGGATAGGATTAATTTGATACAAATAATCAGTTTCCCCTAGATACAGATGCGGACTATTCCCTTGTTATTACAACATGTGGACATAAGAAGATTAAATAAGATCTTCTCTTTTACCTGGGCTCATAAACACCACAGGATAGTGTTAAATACTGTGAGGCTTCCAAGGAATAAAGGAGGTCTAAAATTTTCAGATATTAGAATGTATAACCTGGTCTGTTTATTAAGGCATGTAATAGATTGGATCTAAGACTTCAATTTTTCATCAAATCTAGATCTTGAGAAAAATGTATCTCAATTTTGGAGTCTGAATAGTCTGTTAGATACCAAACTTTCACGTATAGCCCCCCATTTTAGAAAATCTTTGGCTATAAAGGATACAGTGATAACGTGGAGGATGGTGAGAAAATTGATGGGCCTCTCCTACTTGTGTTCAAAACATATGTATCCTTGGGGTCACCCTGAGTTTTTATAGAGAGGGGAGAATTCAGAATTTCGGAGTTGGTACAGAGGAAAGATAGCGACAGGCATTTACTCCGTTCATCTGAAAATAGATTTTTGACTTACTAAGAAGTAAAAGATAAATCCGAAGCCCCACAGGGCTGGCTTTTGGGGTATGGAGTATAAGTCTTCTCCATAGTCGCCTAATAAACTATAAGAACGAATTCGAGGCAAATAAATGTGATACTTTAATAGGGGTAACACCACGCAAAAATTCGTTATCAGGAATATATAAGTCTCTTACAGTGTGTTGTCTAATTGGAAATAAGCATAGGCTTTTTGCAAGGTGGGCATGTAAAATAGAGAAATCGATTTACCTGTAAAGATGTTGGAAGGGTGGGAGCTAATAAGCTAATAAAATGATACTATATGAAAATAGGAGAGAATCCCAGTTCAAATTATTGCATCACACCATACATTCTTTCAAAAATGGAGAGCTTTAATTAAGAAATTTTTAACACCACAAGAAATTAAAGAGCATATGGTACTTTTTAAACACAAAATGGTATTTGCATAAAGATTTGGCAGACAATTATGGTCCTCTTAAGGTGGATTAATGAACGGGTCCAGTGAATAGGTGACGGGAGGGAATGGGTGATGGCTTAAAGAGACGACCAGGGTCAGGTAACTAGTCTTTGCACAGATGCTGTATAATTTGCTGAAAATACTATGCAGTCTAGAATATGACTGTAGATGCATTTAAGGGCAGTTGGGGGTTTGTTTTCTGTTTTTCCTATGTCTTATGCAAATAACTGACACTAAATAATATATACATATATATTGTATGCATGCATGGATCAAAGGTGTCAATAAAACAATACAAAAAAAAGAAAGTGTAATAGTGTATCACCAGTACCTTACCTTGAGAGAGATATACACTGCTAACAAAAAGTTAGGGATATTTGGCTGACAGGAAAGATTGACATTGGTATAATACATTGCAGCATAGACATGCTGCATATATTATGCCTGAGTTATACCAGCAATCTAATGATCGCTGAGTATAGTGCTGTAATGCAACAAGTAAAAAAAAAAAATAATAAAAAGTTAAAGTGTAAAAAAATCAAAATAAAAAACCAGTAAAACACGCACACCAGCCTTTACCCATTATAAATATGAATTGTCCCTAAAAAGCGCACATATTTAGTATTGTTTCATGCGTAACAAAATAAATCTGTTATTTTACTTTACTTGTACGGAAAATGCCGTAAAAAAAATGATAAAAAAGCAATGGAAGAATTGCAATTTTTGCTTGTCCCGCTGCACATAAAACGTAATAAGGAGAGATCAAAAAGTGGTTCCAATGAAAACCTCAGTTTGTCCCGCAAATTAAAAGAACTTACACAACTCTGTATATGGAAAAATAAAAAAAAGTTATGGCTATCAGAAGAAAGCAATACATAAATATTGTTGTACACAATAAAAAAATTTTTTTTCAAACTGCTACAACACTAAAAAACAATATAAATTGGGTATTGCCACAACTGTATCATCCAGCAGAGTAAAACTAACATGTCACGGGTTCTTCACGGTGAGCGCTGTAAAAAATAAAAATAAAAAAAACATTACCAGGGTTGCTGTATTTTCTTCACCCTGCCTTCCATAAACTGATTCAAAAGCGATCAAAAAGTCATGTGTCCCCCAAAAATGATACAAATAAAAGTGTTAACTCAAGCCGGGAAACACAAGCCCCTACACAGCTCTGTATGCAGAAAAATACAAAAGTTATGGCTTTCAGACTAAGGCAATGCAAAAACGTGTTTTCTTTTCTAAATGAAAGTTTTTATTGTTCAAAAGCAGTAAAACGTAAAAAAATACAAATTGGAGCGGGCGGGGGGCGTGGCCTGCCATGAGAGGGTAGAGACTTGTCTGCTGGAGCTCTGCTAGGGACACTCTAAAGCAAAGGGGCTTTGTGCCTGAAAAATGGGACTCAAAGGCAAGAAGCGCATGGGGAAGCAGTTAGACCCCCCTCCAGTACCCGGAGGTGCTAATCTCGAACTATTTTGCGCCGTTGGTGGGCCTGCAAACCCCATCTTGGTTCGGGGACGCTGAGAAGAGGCCGGGCCTTCCTGATTCCCCGACGGTTGGGATCTCTGAGGAGCCGACGCATCACTGCCACAGTGGGCCAGACGGCAGAGGAGATCGCAGCAGCATCGCAGACCCGGCTGAGGGAGTCGGCGGGAGCGGAGGAGATAGGAGGCGGCGCTGGGACCCAGTGGCATCCGGCGGGCGACAGTTCTCAGCAGCGGCAGCAGCTCGGCGCCGAGCAGAGCCAGCGGCAGTCCCTGCAGCGAGAGAGGAGCCCAGTAAGAGAGGACAGACCCGGATCTACCCCACATCTCCCCCAGCATCAGGGGACAGGTACAGGGGTGCTAATATGGAGGAGGAGGAGGCCTCAAAGCGGGGAGGACTGTCTGCAGATGGACTCAGAGCTCAGCCCCAATTGTCCCCAGAGCTGCTGAATCAGCAATCCCCTCTAGGATGGGGGATAAGAGAGACTGCAAGGGAACCCTGGGCCCCTTCGTCCATGTCCTCTCCCATGGAGCAGCAGGGCGGGCTTACAGGGAGTTCACAGATAATGGCTGTGCAGGGGCCCGTGATCAGCAGCCCCTCAGACCATGGAGAACGCAGCCTGCAGATGGACTGGCCCGATATAGGGCGCTCAGATACCCCCTCCCCCCCTGCACAGTCCAGCGGCAGGGGGTCGCAGGCACGAGGAGCAGCTTCTTCTCCCTTGCATATGCCGACAGCGGCAGCCCTGTCAGCCCTTAAGAGCCACCCTGAGTTGCAGGCATTACTCTCCCTGCTTCCTACAAAAAGCGACCTGGGAGCTCTTGCACAGGATCTGAAAGCCTCGTGGCGTTCAGAGCTTCAACCGGTTAAAGCAGATGTAGCTATATTGCAAAACAAAGTAAAGGGGTTGGAAAACTTCCAAGACACTGTGCAGCAAAAGTTCACAGACATGCAAGCAGCCATAGACAACCAAGCCTCTCTTCAGCAGTCCCTAATTGAGCATATGGACGACCTGGAAAACAGGAATCGTAGGAACAATGTCAGAGTGAGGGTTCTTCCAGAGACTGTTAAGTCACAGGACTTGTTCCCAACGCTTACAAAGCTCTTCAATAATATCTTGGGGAAAAATGCGGATGATACTATTGAATTGGACAGGGCGCATAGGGCTCTCCGTCCGCCAAGTATTGATGACACGAGACCCCGAGATGTGATATGCAGGGTGCATCTTTATTCTGTTAAAGAAGCCATTATGAGGAAAGCAAGAGCCATTCCGCACCTTACACTTGAAGGAGCAAAGATTTCTCTGTTTCCAGATCTTTCAAGACGCACCCTACGACTCAGGGCTACTATGAAACCTCTCTTGACTATTCTCCAGTCTCATAATATCACATATAGGTGGGGATTCCCCTTCGCCTTACAGGTTAGGAGAGGCGAGGAGATGTTGTCGCTTAGATCCCCGGCGGATCTTCCTTCCTTTCTGTTGGCTTTGGAGCTTCCCCCGGTGGAACTCCCGGACTGGTCGAACATGTTCATGACGTCCCAGGTGACACGGTTCGATAAAGGAGGAGGCCCATACAAGAGACTGAACTCTCAGTTATCAGCTCTTATGCTAAGGTTGAGGAAGTCGCCGCGGTCCCCCCTCGGTAGAGAGGAGCTGAGGGATCGCCCTAGACGAAGTCTTCCGCTCCAAATACCCTGAATAGTGATACCATGTCATTTCCTCTTGGGAGAGTCCTCAGGTCTACTGTTATTCTTTGGTGCTCTGCACGACCAGCCTGAGGGAGAAGTGTTGATGATATTGCTTTCCTTCGAGTCATAATTGAGGGATTAGATGTTGTTCATCTGTCACTTTGTGTCCCAGTTTAATTAACATGATAGGGGGTCTCTCTCCCGGGGGTGGGGGGGGGGGAGGGTCCCTCCCTTTCCCATACTTTCCCTTCCTCTCCCTTCTCCCCCCCCCACCCCCGTTTTTTTTTTTTTTTTTTTTATCTGCCCCTCCCCCGGTGAGAAGACTCCTGATTATTTGCATGCCCCAGGTATTTTCAGTTTTCACTTGTTGCTCTCTGAAAAGTGTCCTATGGATGCTCTCCTACCATTGCTTGGGAGATGCGTTGTGATGTGGAAGTCCAGGCAGAGAGAGACGTTTTCTCTTCTGTCGTGAACTTCTCGACCCCTGGCAGACACGGTCCCCACATAGGGTTGGGTGCCAGTTATGTACACTGGTCCCTAGCAGTATTTTTGCTGCATATTTCAGTTAGTTTGCCTCTGGCTTTTTCAGCTGGAATTTTGTTGGTGTTTTTTTTTGATTTGGCGCTGTTTGCCGGCGGTTGTCACACGGCCTGGAGATAGGTATCTTTTTTGTAGAGTCCTCGAGGGTACCTCTTTAGCTAAATTGTCAAAGATTAGATGGTAGCACTTACGGTAGCCTCCTTCAATGTGAAGCGGCTAAAGAAGCGGCTAAACGTCCCTGAAAAAAGGTCTCGTATACTCTACGAAATGCACAAAGCTAAAGTGCAAATATTGTGTTTGCAAGAAACTCATTTTTGTACACAGCACTTACCGGGGTTGAAAAATAGATACTACCCTGTCTGGTGCCAGAGTAGTAACCCGGAGACGAAAACTAAGGGTGTGGCGATTCTTTTTCATAAGACGCTTCCCCACCAAATCCTAAACATTAAGGAAGACCCAGAGGCCAGATATTTTTTTGTCAATTGCAGCATGCAGGGCACCATTTATACTATAGCCAACATCTACGCCCCAAATCAAGGACAGTTATCTTTTATTTCTAAAGTTTTGGATGACCTAACTCTTTTCGCCCAGGGTGCGGTGATTTTAGGCAGGGATTTTAATGTGGCGATCAACCCAGATTTGGACACCTCCTCGGGGAGAAGTACTGTCCCGTTTAGCAAACTAAATAAAATTAAGAAACTTCTACATGACATGCAGCTTTGCGATGTGTGGTGTATTATTCACCCGAGTGACAGAGATTATACGTTTTACTCTTCACCTCATAAAGTATATAGCCGCATTGACTATGTCTTTATACAGCATTCCTTACTTCCCTATGTGAAAGGGACCTCCATAGGTCACATACTACATTCTGATCATGCCCCGGTATTCTGCACCCTGGAGCTGCCTTTAAGTAGTAGACGGCCTTTTTCCTGGAGGCTAAACGAATCCCTATTAGATGATTCTCTCTGCTTGACCGAAAAAGGGCTTCTCTTTTTGTCCCATCGGTGAAAACTAAATCAGGTAGAATGGTCCACCTCACAACAGAAATTCTTGAAAGTTTTCATGACTATTATACGGATCTGTACAATCTCCCTAGCGAGACCCTTACAACAAATACAGATAAGCTTAATGATTATCTCCAAAAGACGGCTCTTCCTAGACTTGATCCGGACAGATTGATGGCTCTAGAGATCCCTTTTTACGGCTGAAGAGCTAGCCGCAGTAGTGAAATCTACCCCATCCGGTAAAAGTCCAGGCCCGGATGGTTACATGGCCAAATTCTATAGGGCACTGGGTGATGTGCTGTCTGGGCCGATGTTGGCCTCCTTTAACTCTGTCTCTCATGCTATGCCCTTCCCGCCTCAATCAATGCAAGCTTATATTACAGTTGTGCCTAAGGAGGGGAAGGATCCTCACCTGTGTTCCAGCTACAGACCGATTTAGCTTTTAAATGTGGATTTGAAGCTGTTTGCTAAACTGCTGGCCACTCGTATTATCTCCATTTTGGAGGATGTGATCGGGCTGGATCAGGTAGGGTTTGTACCCTCCCGAGAGGCCCGAGATAATACTTTGAAAACCCTCTCGCTCGTTCATCGAGCACGTGGGGGTAAGGTGCCCTGCATGCTGCTGTCATTGGATGCCGAAAAGGCTTTTGATAGAATAGGCTGGTCTTTCCTTCATTCCACCCTCGTTCAGCTGGGATTGGGTCCTGTCATGATTCAGTGTATCATGGCACTCTATCAGAACCCGAGTGCCCAAAGCAGGGTCAATGGATCGTTGTCGTCTCCGGTGTCCATACGAAATGGCACCAGACAGGGCTGTCCCATATCCCCTATTTTATTTGTCTTGATTATGGAACATTTGTTGCAAGATATAAGGGGGAATCCGGATATTCAGGGACTGCAGGTGCAAGGGGAGCAATTCAAATGCGCAGCTTTTGCGGATGATTTGCTCCTATACATTATGCAGCCGTTGACATCCCTTCCTTCGTTGATGTCTTCCTTGGAAACTTTCGGTTCCCTATCCAACTTCAAAATTAACTTATCTAAATGTATTGCATTGAATGTCTCTCTAGAGGAATCTATGGTTGCCCTCCTGAAACGAAATTTCCCATTCGGTGGGCCCGGGAGGCCTTCAAATATCTGGGGGTTTACATCCCATCTGATCTCCAGAAAACGGAGGAGCTAAACTTTGGACCACTGTTAAACATCCTAACAGCAGACTTGAACCGATGGCACAGCAAAGATTTTTCCTGGGTGGGACGTATAAACATTGTCAAAATGAATGTCTTACCCAGATTATTATATCTATTCCAGACTCTCCCCGTTCTGCTCCCAAAGATTTTTTTCACAAATTTGGATCAGATCATTCGGTCCTTTGTGTGTGGGGGGGGAAAAGGGCTCGAATTGCGAAGTCGGCTCTTTCCAGATCCAGGCAGGAGGGGGGACTTGCCTTGCCAGATGTTAAAGCGTATTACCTGGCTGCTACCTCTGTCAGATTTCTTGATTGTTATCGTAGAAGCCACTGTAAGAGATGGGTGCAACTTGAAGAGCTGATAACCGGTACTCCTATTTCCCAGCTCCCTTCGGTTAACGAGTATTGCCTTGCCTAAGACGCAGGTGTTAGCTATGCCCTGGATTGTGCAGATTTCCCTGTTGGTCTGGCGAAGGTACGGACTGTCTCTATCCCTTTTTTCCCGAGATGGCCCGCTCACTCCAGTCTTACATATCCCGACATTGCCTCTGGTGCGTCCTCCAGTAGGGTGCAGGGGAAGTGAGAATCGATTGATCTTTAAGGATCTTTTGACCAACCAGTCAATGAAATCATTGACAGAGATCCCAGAAACTCTGAGGACACATTCACTCTCCTGGTTTAATTATAGACAGATTTATCACTTCTACATGACTCACAAGTCTGCGTTGAATCTACATAGAGGTCTAACACCTTTTGAAGAGATGTGTGTGGGCAGTTACCCGTATGACCACACAAACTCTCGGGTCTATGACCTACTTCTGAGTTCCAGCCCCTCTGGCTTATCAAGTTGCCTGGTCCAGGTTGCTGGGGAGGACAATAGTGGAGGAAGACTGGCAAAAAGCCAACGTTCTCTCTTACAAGGCCATAGTTTCCTGTAGAATACAAGAATTAAATTTCAAGATTCTTTCCGATGGTATAGGGTTCCTGCCCTGCTTCATTCCATGTACCCTTCTGTCCCCAATGAATGTTGGAGATGTGGTAAAGAAGAAGGTACAATGTCACATATTTGGTGGGATTGTGAGGACATAAAGGGCTTTTGGGACAAGGTTATACAGGTAATCTTCTTGACCACGGGAATAAGGCTTCAAAATGATCCAGTAGTCTTGCTCTTGAACATAATCCCGCTACCGATCAGTACCCTAAAAGGCAGTTCATCTTTATGCTTAGTGCGCCCAGGAACCTGATCCTTCGGCAGTGGAGATCGACAACGATTCCCTCCATATCTGATTGGTTTAAGGAAATATTTTTTTTTGCAGAATATGGAGGAGACAGAGAGCATTCCACAGATAGATACTGGGAACCTTGGTAGGATTGGACTATGTTCTGTGCCTCCCATGATTACGTTACCTTTAATTAACTACTTGGATTATTGTTATATGAGACCTGCACATAGTATAGTTAGGTGACAGCTTTTTCCTATTGTTAATCTTTGACTGAGAAAGAGGGTAGGACTGACACTTTTTTCCAGAAACATGAAAGAATATATAAACAGTGTGGCTGGTTTGTTAGTACGGATATTCATGTTCCACTTCTCCATGGCCGTGTTGAGTTTTTTTGTTCTTAGGTTGAGTATAGTTGTAGGATTTAGCAGGAGTATCAATGCCGCAGGCATCTGCTCAATAGTCAGGGATTATTTCCTTGCTTATCCCTGTTTTCTTAAGTGATATATGTCAAAATGGGATTTCCTTTCCCAAGTTCAGGATTTAGACAAGAATACAGATCTGAAGTATGTTGAGTTTTGCTCTTGTTTGATGCCTAACTTTGTATTTATATGTACACATTTGAGATATTGCAATATCCTGTAGATCCTTTGTCTATGTTGTTTTGTTATTCTAATGTCTGTATGTCTTGATTCCAATAAAGCTCTTTTTGAATACGGAAAAACAAAATTACAAATTGGGTAAGGCTGTAATCATATCCTTATGCTGAGTAAAGCTAGCTTGTCTTTTATACCACACGGTGATGGCTGTAAAAAATAAAAATAAAAAACATTACCAGGATTGCTGTATTTTGTTCATTCTGCCTCCAAAAAACCTTGATAAAAACAGATAAAAGCGTCATATAAACCCCATAATTCCACCAATGAAAACATCAACTCATCCCGAAAAAAACAAGCCCTTATTCAGCTCCGTATACAGAAACCTATTTCTATTGTGTAAAAGTAGCAAGACATAAAAAACTATATAAAATTTATATCATTGCAGTTGTACCATCCCTCATAATAAAGTTATCCTGTTTTATTTTCTACACGGTGAACGCTGTAAAATTGAAGCCCTAACAACAATGGTGGAACAGCAGATTTTTTTTTATTTTCATGGCCCTAAGCTAAAATAAAACTATTTAACACCTGTGCACCCAAATTGCACAATACACCCCTAGATGGGATCCCTGAGGGGTGTTGGATCCAAAATGCGGAGACTTCTGGAAGGTTTCACCTGTTCTGCTACTTTGGGGGCTTTGCAAATTTAACACAGCACCCACCAAAATCTGCGTTCCAAAAGCCAAATAGCACTCCCTCTCTTGTACGCCCTGCCATGTGCCCAAACAACAGTTTACACCCACATGTAGGGTATTGCTGAACTTGGAATACATAGTGTAATAAATTTTGGGATGCCTTTTTTTCCAGGAGTCCTTGTAAAAATTAAACATTTTCAGCTGAAACTGCAGATTATTGAAAAAAAAAATGTATTACTTTTACAGCCTAATGTTAAAAACATTTGTCTAACACCTTTGGGGTCAATATACTCACTGCACAACTGGATATATTCCTTAAGGGTTGTAGTTTTCCAAATTAGGTCATTTTAGGGAAAATTATTACGTTTTAGCATCTTAGGGTGTCTGCAAACTTGGAATGATGCCTAAAATATACTGTATCCTAATGAAAATTAGACCCCAAAATCCAGTAGGTGCTCCTCCTATTCTGAGGCTTGTGGTCGAGTCAAATAGCACACTAGAGCCACATACAGGATATCTATTAAGAGGCAGAAACTGGGAAATCAATATTAGTTGCATTTTACTGGTCACATCTACCATGTTCCAGTGAATAATAGATAAAAATTGAAAATCTGCAAGAGAAGTGAAATTTTGAAATTTCACCTCTTCTTTGCTTTAATTTCTGTGAAACACCTAAATGGTTAACAAACTTTATAAGTGTTTTTTGAATCTTGAGGGGTGCAGTTTCTTAGATGGAGTCATTTGTGGGGATATCCAACATACAGACCCCTCTGTTGGACCCAGAGACGAATCAGAAAAGCGTATGTTCATACGGAGGCAAGACGCCGTGTGAACATAACCTAAAGCCAATCCATGGTTTCAGCGATCACATGCTATTTTCTTTGTATCAATTTTTAGGAAGTGAATGGTGCATAAGCAATGATAGCATAGAACTGCTGAAACCACTGATTTGCTGCAGAGTTCATACACCAACCACCGAACAAGTAGTCAACAGAAACTGGGTTACACCATCGGCAGCATTAGCTTGAGTTTTCTTATTCAGCTCTAGCCACTTTTTTATATTTTAAGGTGAAAAACCCCTTTAAACTCAATTTAGAAACACTCTGGTGAAATTCCTAAACTCCCCCTGGTGGCTTTTAGAGGCAGCTAGAACTATATAATTAACCTTTTAGCGCACCATGACATATCAGTAAGTCATGGCAATGCTGAGAGTGGCTGAGTCCGCACCATATGCTGTTGATGCCAACTGTTATCTACACCTGCTAGAAAAAAGGAACAGAGATAGCTTTGATCCCAGCTGTTTAACTACTGAGATGCCCCAGCCAGTACAACTAGGACATGTTAACAGTTTAGTCAACCCCTCTCCACAAGATCTGTACTATTATTACAGACTGCCATACGCAAGGTATAACAGGAGATCAATGTAATCACTATATACTGCATTAAAAGAGTAGTGCATGGGTATACACATCACGAGATCTCCCTCCGCATTGTACAGATATAACATCTCGCCTTACATACGCTCCCTCGAAAAGAAACTAACTGAATGGAGAAAGCTACCCTTGTCGTATGTAGGGAGAGGACATATGATCAAGGCGATTGAGTTCCCAAGATTGTTATATATCTTGCACTCTTTACCTTTATATCTAAAGCGAGGAGATAAGAAAAACATACCTGAATTATGAATTTCATATGGAAGGGAGGGAGACCTCGGATACCGTTGGTCATCCTGCAACAACAATAAATATAATGGTGGAATCGGATTGCCAAAGTTAGGGCATATAATTGTGGGCGGCGCTTACAGGTCACGGTGGAATGGATTTGGTTAAACATAGGTCGGCCTTCGCGAATAGTAGAGAGGACCAAAAGTTTCTGGGGCGGCTATCTCTCATCAACTTCCTCCACAGATCTTATCACACAATTCTGGAATCAATTAGAGCTAAACTTTGGTTGTTTTCATCCTGGAAAGCGTGGCAATATTTATGGAAGTACGGCAACTACTCCCCAAAGCCTCTTTGCATAAAAACCTTCTTGGCCACCCAGAGTTTCAGGAAGGATGTCCCCATGGCGAATTTTACCAATGGCACACAGGGGAGAATCACCTCCGCTTTCAACTTGGTAAATATGCAGACCAAAAAATAATCCTTTAGCCTAGAAGAGAAGAGCTTAGAAACAAATTTCCAAGTGAGAATCTCATTCTTCGCATTTATATCTATGCGCATGCTTATACTTTCAAAATACTTTCTCAGATAACACCCGAGGAATGGAACCCTGCTTTGTGGGCAACACTGCGGTAATAACAATAACAATGGCAATAACGAAATGGGTGGGAGATGACCCTAGTTTAGACCTCCATACATTACGCAAGGCAATGAACAACAGCAGAAAGTTTCTGCCTTCCAGCAGATACTGGGAGATGGTTCTCCAACTATACCATATAGCCTATATAACCCCGGTAAGAGGTCACAGGATGGGAGTCTATCCAGACGATTGTTGCTTCCGCTGTGGTTCTCCAAAAGCAGATATATTCCATTGCCTCTGAAGTTGCCCAGTCATCCAAACATTTTGGGACAGGGTCATATCATTCACCACTTCAAATCTCACAAACTACGTTCCGAGAAACCCGCTGTGGGCAATTTTTGGTCACGTTAACGTACAAGAACTCCCATGCACCCCAGGGTGTTGAAAACTCTTGCATCTGATCTCGGATTCATAAAACGATACCACCCTTTAGACTCTTCTTAGAAAAAGTCTCTTATATAATGAAAATGGATTGGGCGGAGGCAACACAACAAAAGGAACAGCGTGTAGAAAACTTTTTCGCAATATGGGAAAGCTACATTTCTCTGTTACTGGAACGAGTCCAGAGGGATATTAGGGACTCCTTTTCTCTGACCTCTTGATATCAATCCAGGCTTTTGGAGGGTGATGCACCAATAGCTGATTTATAAATCTTGGAGGGGGGGGGTGGCCTCGGGGACCGCGCGTTGCCTGCCTGCCTACTCTAAGCCTGCTGATTTTGAGGGAGCTCAGATGATTCATGGTATGTTCTTAGTGGTTAATATACCAGTTCTTGAAAGAAAAGAGGTCTTCTTCAATTTTGCTACGTGTCCACTGCTATTAACAAACGTAGAACAAGGTTACCTAATCAGGGGACAGGGTAAGATGGAAGACCTGACATGCACATCCATATCGTCACTTATTTGGTTGTTAATGTTATACTGAGGGAGTTGGGGGGGACGGACGAATAATGTGAGAAAAGGGTTCTGTCTAGAGATGGGCGAATTTCTTAAAAATTCGATTCGGGCACGTCGCCGAATTTTCTGACAAAATTTGTTTCGTTCCGAATTACTTCGGCACGAATCGCGTTAAAAAGCAGCTATTTCCAGGCTGCACAGAGTCTGCAGGTGCTGTAGAACGTTGTGCCATGCTTAAATATGCAGAGGGAGCTTGGTTTTTGGGCTTCATACAATGTTGTGTTTTAGTAATGACACGCAGATGACTGCCGCCGCTCTTAGAATCGCTTCACTATAAAATTCCCTGGGCCTTAAGAGGGCAAAACTGACCAAAAAACTCAAGCGGGAATGTTTGCCTGATAAAGTCATGCCAGCGAAAGCGTAAAAAAACAAAACGAGAGCTCAGGTGGCAACATTAGTGACAGAGTGTGGAGGTGACGTCGGCAGCCACAGCACATGAGGTCAGGCATTGGGACAATGACATTTGGAGGTGGCAAAACACGAGGAAGCCACAGAGTGGCACAATGACTGAGAGCGGAGGTCACGGGGGCAGCAGCAAGACGTCAGGCCCTGGCACACTGCCATTTCGGAGGTGGCAAAACAGGAGGAAGCCACAGAATGGCACAAATCACACAGTGTGTAATGACACGACAGCAGCAGCATGAGATCAGCAGAGGCACAATGTACATTCTGGATGCGGCAAAACGTATTAGGCCACAGAGTTGGCACAATAATACTTCGTGTGGTAGGTCACTAAAGCACTAGTCATGAGAATGCAGGGATTGCACAATGACATTCTGGAGTGGCAAAACAGTATATGGCCACAGAGTGGCGACAATGATACAGTGTGGAGGTCACGACAGCAGCAGCATGAGATCAGCATGGCACAAGACATTTGGAGGCGGCAAAACCAGCGTAGGTGTAGGCCACAGAGTGGCACAATCACACAGGTTGAGGTCACGGCGGCAGCAGTATGAGAACAGGCAGTGGCACAATACATTCTTGACGGTGGCAAAACAGGAGGAAGCCACGTGGCAAATGACTGAGAGCGGAGGTCACGGCGGCAGCAGCATGAGGTCAGGCAGTGGGAAAAAGACACAGTGTTGGAGGACATGGCAGCAGCCACATCATCAGCATGAGGTCAGACAGTGGCACAATGACACAGTGTGGATGTCACGGCAACGCAACAGCATCAGCAGCATGATGTCATAGTAGTGGAACAATGACAGAGCTTGAGGTGGTGGTGGCAATACAGTCCCTGGTAAAGATGGTGGTAAGGCAGATGGAGAAACTGTCAGCGAATATAGGCATCATCAGGCGGGTGCGGCAATCAGAATAGTGGCTGAGGCGAGTGTAATTTTGACCCAGACTGATGCCTAAGGCAATTGTAGTGTGGAGAATCCTGGCCGATCACGCCTGATTCATCCTGACAAAGGTCTGCTCTTCCACATTTCCGGTGGACAAGCGGTTCATCCTGGGGTAACGATGGCCCCCCCGCACTGAACACCCGCTCTGATGCCCCCACAGACTACTGGCCGTGGGGGGGGTGGTCAGGACGAGCGTCTCCACTGCAAACTCGGCAGTTGCGGCCACCACATCCAGTTTGCTGCCGTAGTCCAGCGGACTTCTAACTGAGTGCAGAGTGCTGTCCAAGTAGGCCACAACCTGTTGTTCAGGGACTGCTCCAGGTCCTTCTGTGCTGCTGGCGACTGGCCTCACACTAGGCGGGTGAAGGAAGCTCTCATCGAGCTGACTCCAGACTTAGGTTACTACTGATGGAGCTGGAACTGTCCTTCCCCCCCACCTTCCCCCATGCAGCCGCGGCAGTAGTACGTGAGCGCTGAGGAACCCCCCTGTCAGACCGTCAGAGGAGGGACGATGCCGCACATAGGCAGCAGCCAACTGAATTTACGGAGGATTTTCCCTATAGTATATTGAGTTTGTCTTCCTCTCAATAGCTGGGAAAAAGGCCCTCCCTGTTGGAACGGTAGCGAGGGTCCAATAGGGGTGGATGATCCAAAGTCATCCCTCCCTGCCGGATGCTGACTATTCGGCTGGGCACTAAGCCAGGCAAATAAATGCATGCTGCGGGCCATCTGCACAAGGGACTCCGAGGGGCTCCCCTGCCTCCATTTCCTTTGTATACTGCCGACGGTTGCTTGGGGTCATCTGCCTCGTCTTCCTCATCCCATCCACCTCTCCAGCTGCTCCTTAGGTCTCCTCTCTTGTTCACCTGGTAGTAAATCCACTCATTTCACCAGACAATCTTCTGCTCCAATGTCCCTGCCTCCTCCTCCTCCTCCATTTCAAGTCCCACCAGACTCATGTGGCCTACGAGATTAGTCCCACCGCCAAAGTCTCCAGTCCCCTGCCCAACACGATTTTTCAGCATCTAGTTTCCAGGACATGAAGCAGTGGAATGATGTTATTCATCCCGTAGTCCTGGCTACTGACAAATAACTTCGCCTTCCTCGAATGGCCTCAACATAACTGTCAGGTGTCACAACATGACTGCCACTGTGTTCACATCAAAGTTACACAGGTACTCATGTCTGCCAGGATCATCAAAATCTTTAATGTCCCTTTCTCTGTTCATACCGTCGGTCCAACATGTGCAGGCTGAATTCCGGACACGGGTGGAAACAACGCATATCAGAGTGTGTTGTGGGGAGGCCGTTCCGCCGCTGCAACTCGAGGAGTGTGCTTCTTGGCTTTGCGTACAATGATAAAGTGCATGCACAGTTTCCTGGCATTTTCAGAATGAACTGAAGATCTGGTGGAAGACTTCAGTAACCGTTTTCACAACCAGATTGATCACTTGCGCCATGCAGGGCTGCATGGACCATCCCTCCTCGGTGCAGCGAGAGGACACCATGGTTACACCATAGTCCGTCACCATGGTTCCTGATTTTGCAGTTGCCCGAGAAAGCCACACATCGATTTTTGCTGCAATGACGCGAGCAGTTCCTCCCCTGTTGACTTTGTTTTGGCCGAGGCAAGCTCAGGTGTAGAACTGCGTGACACCGCTGTGCCCTACACATGTTGGTATGATGGAGCAGTACTTTAGTGGAGGCTTAGATGGTGGAGGTGGTGGAGGAGAAGGAGGCGGACATTGGCGCAGGTGCAGCAGTTTGACACGTGGAGGAGAAAGCGGCGTCTCCTGTCCAAGTTTTGGTGTGCCTGGGCTGGAAGCACTTTCACCCAGTGTGCCGTAAAGGACATGTATCTCTGGCCTGACCGTAGTTACAGCTCCAGTTGCCAGCCTTGCCGTGCACCGTTGAACAAACCGATAAGCTCAAGGACTGAGACCCACTTCTGTTCTACAAATAGATGAAGTGCTGGTAAGCTTTTTGGAAAAGAAAATTACGGCTTTGAGAAACCTCTCCCCATCATCGGCTCGGATATACTAGGAACGGTGCAGAGTCCACCATTTGGAATGAGGAGTACTGCAGTACTTGGACAGGAGTATACGGTCACTGCTTGCACCTTAGGATGGTTGGACGCATACTGTTGTCTCCTTGCAATCGCGCCTCCGCCTGAACGACTGCTGGTGCCATGAGTAGCGATGAGCAGACATCTGGACCGTGAGATGAACTCAAAGAGAAACAGCTCCAATCTGCAGAGTGGTGGAGCCTATGTACGGCTATGCAATGCATGCATGCCACTGGGCCCCTGCTGCTGCTGCGGCGCAATGACCACCACATCTGAGCGCCGTACTCCATGCACCGGATGGTGACACTGCATGTGTTGTACGCAGGGCCGTGGTGCAACGTTAGCTCCCGTCCACCATTCACTTCTGCCCCAGATTCTACATATACCCAATATTCGGCTCCTCCGGTGGGTCTAGCAAAGAACTAGCCACACCGCCGAGTATCATTTTACCGCCGAACGGCTCCGCACTGAGTCTGACAACTGCCGCCGCTGCCTCGCAGAGCCCCCTGTGCTGCTACTTTTCTTGGACCTGCAAGTGGGTTTTTACCCGTGGCCACTTGGCTCCCGACCTACACACTGCTGCTATCCTGCTGACTCACGGCCACACGACCCACTTGATGGCTGCGCTGCTGCCTGACGAAGCCCTTGCCTCACCCGGCTCCCAAGTGCGGTCGGCTACATCGATGCATCTATTTGTGTTTTTATCGTCACTGCTGTCCTCAATCACCCGGTCTCTTGGTATGCCTGAGGCTGACCTCTCACAACATGACCTCCCATTGCCACTCTAAACATCTATACTTTGCCGCCTACTGCAAGAAGCAGGCGATATATGGCCCCATTTCTTCGCTGCCAAGTAGCTGCTGACTGTCCCTCCTCTATTGTTTCATCCTCGCTATATAGTGGCGCTGAGCCCAGACCACATAGTCGATCACTGGCTGAGGGAACCGGCATGGGAACAGAGACGGCTGAGGACCCAAGGTGAGGGCCGCTGACCCCCGCTCCCGGGCCATGCCAACTAATGTAAGTGTCTGAGGTTCCCCACCGACTCTTGGCTGGGTTGTCAGATGTCCAATCTGGAGGAGAGAGGACCTATTCCTACCAAATCAAGGAACCCTTGGTTGCTGAACAACACACGGCCGCTAGAATGACAGCAGGCAGTTGTGGCTCACCGATGTGACCCCTGCTGCGACGTCCCCTTGCTGTGCTGCGACCTGGCCCTGATCCAGGAATGTTTGTGCCACTGCCACTCGCAGGCGCAGAGCCTGCCAGCCTCTCTGTCTGACATACTGATTTTTGTTTCTAAAATGTACAACACTGTTTGATGATGATATCTGTATATGATAAATATACACCCTGTTTTTGACTCCAAATGCGAACCTCAGTAACAAGCTTGGGTAACCCTTGAATATAAATTGCGCTCCACAAATGGCCAGGAAAAATTTACTTGTATGTTGTCCGTTTAAAAAAACACTGTGTGGTTTTTACTAAATGTAAAAGCACAAACAGGCTTAATTCACCTTCGGGACATGAATTAGGCTATATAACAGGAAAAAAGGTATATATTTTGGCGTTGAAAAGACGGTTTATTTTTTGTCAGAACACCAGCAAAACAAACGCATTAATTAACCCTGGAAGTAAATTGCGCAAAGCATTGAGCCCCACAAACTAGTAGTCTTTTGTAGCGTGTTACAATTGCGTGTTTTCTACCCACACAACAAGAGATACAGTTGGTAATTAACTTTGCTTGTGCATTAGCAACAGTAAAAATTTAGTATATTTTGGCGTTGAAAAGACGGTTTCTTGTGGTCGCACACAGCAAAAAACGCTAAATTAACCCCTGGATGTATGATTGCGCCAAAATGATTGAGCCGCACAAACTAGTAGCTTTGTAGCGTGTTACAATTGCGTGTTTTTCCTACGCGCAACACAACAAGAATACAGTTTTAATTAACCTTTGCTTGGAATTAAGGCTACTGTAAAAATTATATATTTTGGCTGTTGAAAAAGGATGGTTTCTTGGGTCAGCCCACCAGAAAACAACGCTTAATTAACGCCCTGGATGTAAATTGCGCCAGAAGAATTTTGGAAAAAAAAAAAGGCCCCTCAAAAAAAAAAAAAAGCCAAAAAAGAAGGTGGTATTTGTATTGTAAAAACGCTGTTTCTTTAAATGAATACACAGGAACTATTTCTAGATCCACTTGGATATTGAATGTATAGTCAGCTGCAGTGTACGCACACTGTGGATTCCAGATCGCAGATACCCCAAAAAATTAGAAATAGAACATTAAGAGAACAGTCTCTCTGAGACAGAGCTGAGACACCCCACAGAAATCGCTGTATAAAAATCATTCTTCAGTAAGAGCTATTCAGCTGCGGCAGCACCTTCCCGATGAGCACAGTGTAGAGGAGTGTAGCTCCGGCGTCCAGCGCACGGAGCTTATATAGTGCGGTGACGTCAACAGAATCACCGCCGGTCATCTGATTGGCTTCTCACCTCTGCAACATGTCCTGCCATGCTAATGCCCTTCTTCTCCCAGAGTGCTTTGCCCCATGTAGCGCCATGTGCTCGCATCCATCTTTATCATCAAAAGCACACTTCGTTCACCCTGAAGTACCCAAAGTCGACTTCGATCCGATCCGAAGTTTTCCTAAAGTTCTAAACGAATTCCACTTCGTTAGAGAAACGATTCGCCGGGATCCTCTAGTTCTTGATCAAAATTTGTCCATAACCAGATGTCAGGAAGCTATAGACTTATGAGGTTGAATTTTGCTGAGAACATATCTTGAATAGATGTTTGTCATGTAACTATGAAAAGACACTTGTTACCACCTAATAACTATGATTCTTAAATCTTGCTGATACTATGTTTGCCTAAAAATGACATACATCTATGATATGTAACTTGTTATTACTTCTTTTGGAGAAACCCAATAGAACACATTTAAAAAAAAAAAAAAAAAAAGAGTGCTGCAGTATATAGTACAAACGATCGCATGTTTAAGTCCTCTAGGGGGACTAAATGTTACGGTAAAAAAAGTTTTTAAAACTTTTAAACCTGTAGAATAAAGATAAAATGTAATTCATTTTGCTTGATGAACTCTGTAAAAACACCCCACCAAAAATAAATAAATAAATAAATAAATAATAAATAAATAAATAAAGCGATTATTTTTTTCGAGTAGCACTCAGATTGGCCGAATTAACTCAAAAATTCGGTTTCGTTTCACTTCGCCGCATTATCCAGAAATAGCGACAAAATTCGTTTCGGTCCGTAATTCTTCTGCACGAATCACGTTAAAAAACAAGGCTGGCCCAGAGCCTGGCAGGGGTGCTGTAGAACGTTTGTGCCATGCTTAAATATGCAGTAGGGAGCTATGGTATTGGTCTTCATCACAATGTATTGGTTGATTTTAGTATGTACACGCGACATGACTGCCGCCCGCTCTTAGAATCGCTTCGACTATAAAAGAAGGAGGAGGTTTGGGGTGGGTACCTCTGGTTCACTTAAGATGGCAAAACTGACAAAAAACTCAAGCGGGATGTAGAGCCTGATAAAGTCATGCTGAGCGAAAGCTGGAAAAAAACAAGCTGAGAGCTCAGGTTGAGCACATTAGTGAAAGATTGTGGAGGTTGACGGCGGCGAGCCTACAGCACATGAGGAGTCAGGCAGTGTGCATAAATGACATTCTGTGAGGCGCAATCAGTATTAGGCCACAGAGTGGCACAATCACACAGTGTGGAGGTCATGGCAGCAGCAGCGAGTGTCAGGCAGTGGAGCACTTAGACAATTCTGGAGCGCAAAACAGTATAGCCACAAGTGGCACAATCACACATGTGGAAGGTCAAAGCGGCAGCAGTATGAGGTCAGACAGTGCTCAATTGGGGCATTCTGGAGGTGGCAAAACAGGTATAGGCCACAGAGTGGCACAATCACACAGTGTGGAGGTTCACGGCGGCATCAGTATGGAGGTCAGTGCAGTGGCACAATGACCTTATTGAGCGCAAAACAGTATTAGTTCCACAGAGTGGCCACAATGATACAGTGTGGAGGTCACGGCGGCAGCAGTATGAGAGTAAGACAGATGGCACAATGACATTATGAAGGCGTAAAAACATATTAGAGCACAGAGTGGCACAATCACACAGTGTGGAGGGTCACGGCGGCAGCAGTAGAGGTCAGACAGTGGCACAATGGCATCTGGAGGTGGCAAAACAGTATTAGGAGGGTGGGTGGCAGGCGAGATGTGGCACATCACACAGTGTGGAGGTCACGGCGTCGACAGTATGAGGTCAGGCAGTGTGCACAATGATAATTATGGAGGCGGATAAAACAGTATTAACCACAGAGTTGGCACAACACACAGTGGTGGAGGTCACGGACGCAGCATTATGAGGTCAGGCAGTGCACAATTGACATTATGTGGAGTGGCGGGCAAGACAGTGATTAGGCCACAGAGTTGGCACAATCAAACAGTGTGGAGGGTCACGCCGGCAGCAGTATGAGGTCAGACAGTGGCACAATGACATTATGGAGGCGGTCAAGACATGTATGATGCCACAGAGTGGCACAATCACACAGTGTGGTTTGTGGTCACGGGGCAGCATATTTGTTGGGGGGGGGGGGGGGGGGGGGGGGGGGGGGGGGGGGGGTGTGTGGTGTGTGTGTTTTGTTTTTTGAGTCAGGCACTGTGCGACAAAACATTATGGAGGCGGCATAACAGTATATAGGCCACAGGAGGTGGCAACAATGATAAAGTTTGAGGTCACGGGCAGGCAAGCAGTATGAGTCCCAGACAGTGGCACAATGACATTATGGAGGTGGAAAAACAGTAAATATTTAGGCACAAGAGATGGCACAAATCACGACAGTGGAGTCCACAGCGCCAGCAGTGAGGAGGGTCAGCATGGCACATGACTGTTATGAGAGGCGCAAAAACAGTATTAGGCCAACATAGTGGCACATTGATACCAGTGTGTTGGGTGAGGTCACGTGCAGCTGCAGTATGTAGGTCCAACATGGCGACAATACAATTATGGTAGTGGAAAAACATGTATTAGGTGCACAGAGTGGCACAATCACACAGTGGAGGTCATCATTGCGGTCAGCATATAGGTCATGCAGTGAGCACAATGACAAATTCTGGAGGTCTGGCAAAAAAGGGTAGGTAGGCCAAAGAGGTGGTACAATGAACACAGTTAGTGAGGGCACGGCAGGAGCAACACAGCAGCATAAGGTCAGACAGTGGCACATGACACAGTGTGGATGGCACGTGCAGCAGGCCACGCAGCATCATGAGGTTCAGACGAGTGGCACAAAGACAAATCTGGAGGTGGGCAAAAAACAGGAGTAGGGCCACAGTGTGAGGTGCACGGCAGCAGCCACGGCAGCATCATGAGGGTCAGACAGTGCACAATGACACAGTTTGGAGGGCAACGACAGGAGGTCACAGCAGCAGCATGAGTGTCGAGATGGCACAATGACCTTCTGCATGTGGCAAAATCGTATTAGGCCAGTAGAACAGAGCCGGGCACAATGACATGAGAGCGAGCGGTCAACAGTGCGGCAGCAGGCATGAGGGTCAGGGCAGTGGCACAATGGACAGAGGTGTGAGGTGATACAGGGAGCAACAGCATGAGGTCAGAGAGTGGCACAATGACATTCTGGAGGTGGCAAAACAGTACCAGGCCGCAGAGTGGCACAATGCCACAGTGTGGATGTCACGGCAACAGTCAACAGCAGCAGCAGCATGAGCTCCATGAGTGGCACAATGACGAGTTGTTGATGTGGTGGAAATACCAGTCCCTGTGTAAAGACGTGGTAGGCAGATGGACGAAACTATCAGCAGATGTGTGGCATCAGGCGGGTGGCGGTAGCATCAGAATAGTGTCTGAGGCAGGTAGTTTGAACCCAGACTGATGCCTAAGGCTGTGTTGTGGAAATCCTTGGCCGATCCACGCCAGATTCATCTTTGACAAAGGTCAGTCGGTTTCAACATTACCCGTGACAAGCGTTCTCCTTGGGTAACGATGGCCCCACGCCGCACTGAACACCCCTCTGATGCCCACTACTGCCGGCAGGACAGCTCTCCCTGCAAACATCGGCAAGTTGCGGCCACACATCCAGTTTGCTGCCCAGAAGTCCAGCAGATCTTCTAACTGGGTGGCATGAGTGCTGTCCCAAGTAGCCACAACCTGTTGGTTCAGGTATGCTCCAGTCCTGCTGCTGCTGCTGGTGACTGCCCTCCTCACTAGGCGGGTGAAGGAAGCTGCTCATTAGTGACTCCAGCCTTAGGTTTACTGCTGATGAGCTGGTACGGCTCCTACCCCCCACCTTCCCCCATCACCGCGGCAGTAGTAACGTGAGCGCTGAGGAACCCCCCGGTCAGACTGCAGAGGATTGACGATGCCGCACATAGGCAGCGGCCAACTGATTACGGAGGATTTCCCTATAGTATTTGAGTTTGTCTTCGCTCTCCATAGCTTGGAAAAAGGCTCCCATTTTGGACCGGTAGCGAGGGTACATTAGGGTGGAGAGCCAGAAGTCAACCCTCTGCCGGAAGCTGACTATTCGGCTGTCACTAGCCAGGCAAATAACCAATCTGCAGGCCAACTGAACAATTGACTCCGAGGGGCTCCCAGCCTCCATTTCCACTGTAATACTGCCACGGTGCTTGGGGGTCATCTACCTCGTCTTCCTCATCTCCATCCACCTCCTCCAGCTGCTCCTGCTCCTCCTCTCTGTCGACCTGGGTAGAAACCACTCATTTCACCAGACAATGCGTTTGCTCCAATGTCCGTCCACCTCCTCCTCCTCCTCCTCCATTTCAGTCCCCATCCGGACTACATGTGGCCACGAGGATGAGGCGCCACATCGTCACAGTCCCCTGCCCCAAACAAATTTTTTTCAGCATCTGTGTCCAGGACTGAAGCAGTGGAATGACGTTATTCATCCCGTAGTCCTGGCGACTGACAAATAACGTGGCCTCCTCAAATGGCCTCAACAAAACGGCAGCGTGTCACGCATGAGCTGCAACTGGCTGACATCAATGTTACACAGGGGATACGTTCTGTCTGCCTGGATCATGAAAAAATCGTTAATGGCCTTTCTCTGTTCATCACAGTCGGTCCTACATGTGCAGCTGAATTCCAGCGTGTGGAAAACATCGCATATCAGAGCGTGTTGGGGAGGCCCTTCGCGCTGCAACTCGATGATGGTGTTCCTGGCTTGTAAAACAATGGATAAAGTGCATGCACAGTTTCCTGGCCATTTTTCAGAATGTTGTGAAGATCGGTGGAAGGACTTCATGAAACCTTTTTACAACCAGATTGAACACGTGCGCCATGCAGGTCGATGGACCAAGCCCTCCGTCGGTGCAGCGCGACACCATGTTCCTCCCATTGTCCGTCACCATGGTTCCGATTTGCAGTTGCGCGGAGAAAGCCACACATCGTTTCTTGCTGCATGACGCGGAGCAGTTCTCCCCTGTGTGACTTCGTTCGCGAGGCAAGCTAGGTGTTAGACGTCTGTGACACCGCTGTGCCCTACACATGTGGTATGATGGAGCATTACATGTGTAGGCTGAAGATGGTGGGTGGTGGAGGAGGAGGAGGCGGACATTGGGCAGGAGCAGCAGTTTTGAACAACGTGGAGGAGAAAGCGCGTCTCCTTGTCCCAAGTTTGTTGTGTGGCCTGGGCAGGAAGCACATTCACCCAGTGGCCGTAAGGACATGTACTGGCCCCTGACCGTAGTTAACAGCTCCATACGACCCGCGCTGGCCACTGTGTACCTTGAACAAACGATAAGCTCAAGGACTGACCCACTTTCGTGTTCAACATATTGTATGAAAGTGCTGGTAACTGGCCTTTTTGGGAAAGGAATTACGGCTTGAACTCTCATCTAGCTCGGCACAAAGCACATTAGTTCTCTGAAGGTGGCCCATAGTCCACCATTTGGAAAGGGAGGTACTGCAGTACCCAACAACTTGACAAGACACGGTCAGCTGCTGCACCTTAGGATGAGTTGGACGCATACTGTTGTCTCTTAACAATCGCCTCTCTAGAACGACTGCTGGCGCCATGATACAGCGAGGGAGCATGAGCATCTGACCGGGGAAGAGGATGTCAAAGAGAAACAGCTGCCTTCTCAGAGGTGGGTGGAGGCCTTGCTGGCTGAAATGGCATGCGATGCCACTGCCACTGCGGCTGCTGCAGCGGCAGGATGGCCACGCGACGACTGATCCAACGGGTTCTGCCCAGGCCAACCGATGGTGACGCTGCATGTGTTGAGCGCAGGTCCGTGTTCCAACGTTTAGCTCCCTGGCCACGGCTTCACATTCTTGCGCCCTACAGATTCTACATATACCCATAGTCGGCTCCTCCGTGTCCTTAGCAAAGAACTGCCACACCGCCGAGTAGCTGATTTTACACCAACGCTCCGCACTGAGTGACTACTGTGCCGCCACAGGCCTCGCTGAGCCCTGTGCCTCTACTGTACCTTGGACCTGCGAAGCGGGTTTTCTACCCGTGGCCGATTGGCTCCCGATCTCACACTGCTGCCTACCCTGCTGACTCTCGGCCACAACAAACCCACTGGCGGCTGCGCCGCTGCCTGACGCCGCAAGCTGACGCCCTCTTCTCCTACGAGATGAAGCCCTATGCTTCACCCGTCTCCCAAGTGCGGTCGGCTACAATCATCACTTATTTGTTTACAATCGTCACAACTACGCTACTGTCCTCATCACTGCGGGTGCTTGGAAAGCCGAGGCTGACCTCTCACCACATGACCTCCCAAGCCACTCTCCACATCTAAACTTTGCCGCATACAGCAAGAAGCTGGGGATATTGGCCCCATTTCTTCGCAGCCACGTAGCTGCTGACTGACCTCCTCAAATTGTTTCATCCTCGCTAATATAGGAGCGCTGAGCCCAGACCCATAGTAGATCCCTGGCTGAGGGAACTGGATGGGACAGAGGCGGGCTGAGACAGGTGAGGGCCGCTGACCCCGCTCACCCGGGCCATGCCAACTAAAGTGTGTGTGTTCAGAGGTTCCACGACTCTTGGCTGGGGTTGTCAGATGCATCTGGGAGAAGGAGGATGACGCTAGTCCACCAATCA
Organism: Phyllomedusa bahiana; assembly: GCA_025379985.1. NCBI lineage: Eukaryota > Metazoa > Chordata > Amphibia > Anura > Hylidae > Phyllomedusa > Phyllomedusa bahiana. Next base: position 16,789 of record JAODAL010029071.1, on the reverse strand, counting down.
AGAAAACCCCTTGGTGTTGCAGAACAACACACGGGCCCGCTAGATGACAGCGGCAGTTGTTGGCCTCACCGATGACCCCTGCTCGTACGTCCCTTGCTGTGCTGCGATCCTGGGCCCGTTTCAGGAAATGCTTGTGCCACTGCCACTCGCAGTTGCAGAGCCTGCCACCTCTCAGTCCTGACATACTGTTTGTCTAAAATGTACGACGCTGTGAATGAAGCTAATCTGTATATGATAAATATAGCACCCTGTTTTTGTACTCCAAATGAACCCAGTAAACAAGCTTGGGTAAGCCTTGGATAAAATTGCTGCTCCACAAAATGGCCAGAAAAATTTACTTGTATGTGTCGTTTTTACAAGCACGTGTGGTTTTTACTAAATGTAAAAGCACAAACAGCATAATTAACCTTCGCTTGAGAATTATGCTACAAATAAAAATGTATATATTTCGGTGTTGAAAATACGGTTTATTTTTGTCAGCACAGCAGCAAAACAACGCTTTATTAACCCCGGATGTAAAAATTGCGCAATAGAATTGAGCCACCACAGACAAACTAGTAGCTTGTAGCGTGTTTTACAATTGCGTGTTTTTTCTACGCACACAACAAGAGATACAGTTGTAATAGCCTTTTGCTTGGAATTAGGCTACCAAAAAAAAAATATATATTTGGCGTTTTGAAAAAAGACGGTTTAATTTTGTCAGCACACCAGCAAAACAACGCTAATTAACCCCTGGGATGTAAAATAGCGCCAAAGAATTGAGCCCACAAAACTAGTAGCTTTTGTAGAGTGTTACAATTGTCGTGTTTCTACGCCACACAACAAGAGATACAGTTGTAATTAGCCTTTCTTGTGGAATTAGGCTACCAAAAAAAAAAAACTATATATTGGCGTTGGAAAAAGACGGTTTATTTTTGTCAGCACACACAAACAACGCTTAATTAACCCCTGGAGATGTAAATTGTCGGCCAAAGAATTGAGCCGCACAACTAGTAGCTTTGTAGCGTGTTACAGATTGCGTGTTTTCTACGCCACACAACAAGAGAACAGTGTAATTAGCATTTGCTTGTGCATTAGCTACCAAAAAAAAATATATATATTTGTGCGTGAAAAAGACGGTTTATTTTTGTCAGGCACACCATCAAATACAACCTCTTGAATTTAACCCCTGGAATAGTAAATTGCGCCAAGAATTGAGCCGCACAAACTAGTAGCTTTGTAAGCGTGTTTACAATTGCGTGTTTTACGCCACACAACAAGAGATAAGTTGTAATTAGCCGTTTGCTTGTGAATTAGGGCCTGACCAAAAAAAAAACTATATATTTGGCGTTGAAAAAGACGGTTTATTTTTTGTCCAGCACACCAGCAAAACAACGCTTAATTAACCTGGGATGTAAATCTGCGCCAAAGAATGAGGCCGCACAAACTGTAGCTTTGTAGCGTGTTACAATTGCTTGTTTTCTACGCCACCCAACATGAGATACGTTGTAATTATCCATTGCAAGTGAAATATGCTACCCAAAAAATAAAAATATATATATTGGCGTTGAAAAAGACGGGTTTATTTTTGTCAGCACACCAGCAAACAACGCATAATTAACCCCTGGATGTAAATTGGCGCCAAAGATTGAGCCGCACAAACTAGTAGCTTTGTAGCGTTTACAATTAGTGTGTTTGTCAACGCCACACAACAAGAGATACAGTTGTAATTAGCCATTTGCTTGTGAAATTAGGCTAGCCCAAAAAAAAAAAATATATATTTGGCGTTGAAAAAGACAGTTTAATATTAGTTCAGCACAGCCAGCAAAACAACGCTTAATTAACTCCCAGGATAAATTGCGCCATAGAAATCAGCAGCCAAAAATGAAGATGGTATTAGTATTGTAAAAACGCTGTTTCATTTAAATGAATACAACAGAACTTGGCTTAGATCCCACATGGATATTGAATGTATATGCAGCTTGCAGTGGACGCAACACATGGATTTCAGATCAATACCGACCAAAAAATCCAGAAATAGAACATTCAGAGAACAGTCTCTGAGACAAGCTGAGACACCCCATCAGAAAAATCGCTGTTTAAAAATCAGTTCTTTCAGAAAGCGCGATCACCGCGCAGCACACCTTTCCCCTATCAGTACAAGGTGAGAGGAATTGGATGAGCTCCCAGCGGCGCGCTCGGGTCTGTGATAATATGCGGTGACGTCACAGAATCCCGCCGGTCTCTGATTGGCTTCAATCCTCTGCACATGTCATGCATGCTATGCCCTTCTTCCCTCCCAGAGTGCTGTTCGGCGCCCCATGGTAGCGGCCATGTGCTCGCAGTCCAATTTATCATCCAAATGCACACTTCTTTCACACGCGAAGTACCCCCAAAGTTCGACTTCGTTCCGAACCGAATGTATTTCCTGAAATTCTAAACGAATTCCACTTCGTTAGAATCAATTCGCCCATCTCTAGTTGCATCCCATAAATAATTTTTTTGGGCTCCACAGTACATGATATGGAAAATTAAATGTTGCCAGTAAAAATACAACTTGTCCCAAAACAAACTCTCATGTCTGTGAAAAAGTTATATCTCTTGGAAGATAAAAAAAAAAATACAAATACTAAAAATCGATAATAGTGCAGTCCTTGAAAGGGATAACTTTTCATCTATTAAATGATTTTTGGACTTTGTATCAGAAAACTGGAGCTCTAATCACTGTAAAGACACAATAAGAAATTAATTCATCATTTAGGACCTGAAAATAAATAAATGTTCTATGGTGGTCATTTACTTTAAAGTTGTATTCATCTTTTACACAAGCATAAGGTATTAACAGAGGGGGGGTGAGTAATAAAAAAATCATTTGAAAGCAAGGGCCATCTGGTTACAATTAAATTTGTTATACTGTGTAAAGTGTGTGATAGTGATCTGGGATTATAAGCGCATTCTGTTTGGTTTACAATGCTTTGTGACTTTCTCAATCTTGTAAATATTGTGTACAATATCCACAGTTTTCTATTCTTCTTTAAATGGAGCATATATTAATTTGAAGAATAAAATTAAGAGAAATATAAAAGTACATATGACAATCGGAGAGGATTTCCTCATTGGGACCAGATACGAACATCCAGGGTAAACCTACAGAGTGCTTGCTCACACAAGGTGCATCCCCTCACTTCTGTGAAGGGCAAGTTACACAGCTCTATGATGCTACCTGCATATTTTCACATTATTGTACAAATGACTAAAGCAGTGATGGAGGAGTTTGTGTAGAAAAAGTAGGTTGTCAGACAGGGAGTCATTAATGGCTCTCGGGATGCAAAAGGAAAGTGATCACCAATATGAATAAGTCACCTGTGAGTCATGCATGAAAATGTTAATTCTCCTTGTTTGACAGTACTGTTTTTCCTTGTGTTGTTAAATCAATAAAATGGGTAAAACAAATTTTGTTTGGGCCATTTTGGGAGCAATCTTTGAAACAAAAAAATTAAAAAATTTGATTTTTTACACAGCAAAGAATACACTCTCTTCATATTATCTCTACGATTACACAGTTTCTATATCATACTTTTTAATTGTGCTTGGTTCGGTACGGGTACTATATACAGTAGTCCCGAAATTTTTCAAGGGGTCTCGGGATACAATATCCTGATGCAATGTCACTTGTAATTGACTGAAAAATCTAACAAATTACAGAATATTTTACTTGAAAATAATCAAAAATCAAATACATACATGATTGATGGTCTATTGCATCTCCTTACTACTTAAATGTTCTGTGCTGCCGTTACTTTTGCTGAGATCATTACTATTTTTGGGTCCAAAGGTGGGGACAGCCCTTTTTTTTATTTTTTTTTATACATTGTTTCGAACTAAATAGGCTTATATAGGCTTAAGGCCTTGCAAACTGCTCTTCCCCCTTTAACTTGTTTCCCCCACGTCCTCAGAAAACCTCCCTTTAGTCCAAATCCACCTCACAACCTTATCTTGATCCACTCCCATCCCACCCATCCCAGACCCAGTGCTTACACCCCCAGCCTCCCCAAACCTTCAACCTACAAACCTCTCATCCCCTTCCCCTTTTAAACAGGGCTACATCACCCAACCCCAAAAAAAACAACCCTTGACCCTCCTCCTGTCCAACTATCCCCCCATCTCACTCCCCTTTTTGTTTTCCCAACTCCTCGGCCATTCTATCTTCCCTGCCCCCCCACCTCTTCCCCAACCTCTTCTTGCCCCACTACAACTTTTCCGACCCCACCACTCACCGAAACCGCCCTCCAAAAGTCACAAAATTCCTAGTCCCAAAAACCCACAAACTCCCTTGTGTCCCCCTCTTAACCGCCTCTCCCTTTGACACTGTCGACCATTCCCTCTGCAAAAAATCCTCTCCTCCCCCGGGTCACGGATTTGGGCTCTTTCCTGGGTCTCCTCTACCCCCACGATCGACTTTCAGCGTTCTCATTCTCGCTCCTCCTCCTCCCCCCCCTCCTCTGGGTTTTCCCTCAGGGGGGTCCCGGACCTTTACTCTTCTCCTTTACACCCTTGGCCTCGGTCACCATAGCACACACGGCTTTCTTTTCCACCTGTATGCTGACGGTACCAATTTCTACATCTCCGCCCAATGTCACTTTTCTACTCCCGCCGGACCCTGATGTCTTTCCTTTTTCCTTCTCTCACACGCTCCTAAAACTAAATGTGGAAAAACAAACTCATCTCTTCCCACCTCCAACTCTACCCCCGCCCCTGATCTCTCTTCTCAGTAAAAAGGCTCTACAAAACCCCACCTTTTCCCCAATCCGCGCCCTTGGGGGAATCCTAGACTCCGCTCTAAACTTCAAACCAAAAAACCAAACCCTTACCCCACCAAAAACACCCGCACCGCTCTTCCCCCAACTATGACATAAAAAAAAAAGTGGGGCAAACCTGTCATCTCCCCCTAACTACTGCAACATCCTTCTCTTTGGGCCCCCCAGCTAGCACCCCCCTCCCCTCCAACCCTCCTTTAAATCTCTGCCCTTTTTATCCCCTTCTCCCCTACTCCTCTGCCTCTCCCCCTGCAAAACCCTTTACTGGCTTTTCCATTGCCCAAAATTCATTTCAACTACTAACCATGACCTACAAGGCTCTCCATGACCTCTCCCCCCCCATACATCTCTCCCTAATTTCCAAATATCCCCCTAAAACCAATCTCCGCTCCTCACAGACCTTCTCCTCTGCCCCCCCCCTTACAGCCCCACACAACCCCACCAAACTTCTCCCTGCTTCCCCACACCTGGAACTCACTGCCCAACACACAGACTCTCCTCCCCTTTCACTAGCTTCAAAAGCAAACCCGAAAACCCATTTTCTTTAGCTTCCTATAACCTCACTAACCTTGTTTCACTACTTCCCCCCACAAACTGTCGCCCCCCCACCTCCTGTCTCTTTCCCCCTCATTGAGATTGAAGCCCCCCGCGGGGAGGGTCCTCTCCCCTCTTTCCAATTTCCCCTTTTAACTTATCATTGTACTCGTTTTTACTTATTTTTGTATGTAACCCCCCCCGAATGTACAGCCCAAACAATGGCGCTTTAAAATAAATAAATAAATAAATAATTATAATAATCCGCAAAATAAAAACTTCCAGCAACTTTTGACTGTAATATGTATGTAGTTGCTTTATCTGTATTATTGCCTTAGTTTTCTTCAATCTCCATTTTGATGTTCTGCTACTGTATACTGTAAATGTATTGAGCTTAGTTCTAGAAGCACACAATAAGCTCTGTTCTAGTACTATATGTATTTCCTGTGAATGCTACCGGTATTGAAACTGTGCTTCACTGCTATTTATTTACTTTGCATGGTTCTATTACATTAGCTATAAACTTTAATACCAAGGCCCCTTTGATGTTGATGAAAGTTGGTCTGTACACCAATGAGAAAGGAAATCCGGAATGGCTTGTATATTAAAGGGGTGTTCTCATCTCGCCCTTTGATAACATATTTAATAGGATATACCATCAAAGTGCAGGGCCTTAAAAGCCCTTGGCGCAGAATTGAGAGTGGGTTGCTCTTGGGAACAACTCTCCAAACTCTGTTCTGGGGGAGCACCAGTACAACCAAACAGTTTGTTTGGCTGACTTGGAACTTCCACAAAAAAGAATAAAGGGGGAACCCTCTATGAACTTGCCTGCACCATTTTTTGGCGTATATTGAGACTGCACAATTCTATAGATGTCTACACAGTCGTGCACCCAAACTTGGCTCAGTCTGCATTAGACACAACATTTTTGAATGCGCCAAAGTTTGAATGAGAAACTGCCATACAAAATCTGGCGCATAACACTATGCGCCAAAAATGTTTGGCGTATAAAACTTTCATACATACTGTTGTATTTTATGATCTTCTATATTGATTTAAAACTGGTGTGGAGGTGCCAAGTTACAAAGATGTCCCATGAAACTTCATAGATGTCCCCCAAAGCATTGAACCGATTCTCCATTCTAACACCCGAGACTTTTGTTTCTGAGATAGGAGAACAATGCCCCAAATATTTGATCAAAATCAAAAGGATGACTAAGCTAAATTTTTCTTTGGCCTATCCCACAGTTTTAATTATTTTACAAAAATTTTACAAATTTTTTAAAAAACAACATTTTGAGTAGTTTTGTAAAAAAGGCGGGGTTTTTATAAACGAAGAATAAATAGATCATTTTTTCTATCAAATTTTAGGGGGGGCAAGGAAAACATTTAAAAAGTCTAGCCTCTCTTCTACCAAACGTCAACTTTTAAATCATGGACTTTGAAATTGTCTTGAAAGGAAACAACCCCATTCAAGACAAGACATAGGTGTATGTGATAGGTTTAGAGTGTCTTCCACATGGATGAGTGACGTAGAAAATGCCATGAAAACATTCCCCAGACTATAACACTGTCACCATCAATTTATCTTCTTCCAGCAATGGTTGCAGAGTGTTTGTTTTTAAATGTCTCTCACCTGACATGTAACACACAGGTGGTGGCCAACCATCCGTTGCCCTTAGCAACCACTTGCAAGTTCTTTTAAACTATTTGCAGGAGGGGTTTATTTGAGCGTGTGGTGCACAGGAACTCACTAACTTGACAATACAACTTCCTCAGCGGCAAATCGGGCTTTTATACCCTAAAAAAAAAACTTTTAAACATTATATCCTTTTTAGCCACAACACCAAAACAAACTTTATCACACTCACCTCATGAGGGACCCCTCAGTCCACCTCCTATGTCTCAGACTTTTTGCTTTCTCTTTTTCTGTTCCCCTCGGGGATGCGCGGGCCCAAAAGGGCCCCCCAAACAGACCCTTTAATCAAGGCTTTTGGGTGCCTGGGCGAGACACCCAAGGGGCGCCCCCCCCCCCTCCAAAAAAATACCCCCCCCCCCCACACGCACTAATTCCCTCTCCCCCCGGGCCCCATCCTGTCACAATTTTTGCCTTTCCCATAGCTCCCGCCATTCCTCACAGTCACCACAATGAAAAATCAGCCTGACAAATTTGCATTTTCAAATCCCCCCCTCCGTATAAGGTAATCCCCCAAAAATAACATCCCCAAAAAACTTCCCCCGAACAGGGAGCAAATCTCCCAGAAAATTGTTACTAAAAAATACTCCTAAAAAACCAAGACCCAAAACTATTACTACTTAAGCTAAATAATCTCCCAAACCCCCAACGAACGAACCCCCCCAATTGACCATCACTGTACACAGGCTCTGATTACATATACCACCGCCATACATGACCGGGTTAGGGGAAATACAGTTGTAGTAGGCTCTGCAAACAATAAGTGTTACACTGCGTTACATTTAGGACTCACGGGGAACGTCTTTTCTGATCACTCGTTACTTTCCTTTTCTTCCCCATCCGGTTCACACCTTCACCAATTTGCCCCCGGCCAAGACTCGTCCCTGGGGGATTTGGACACAAATATCTTAGTTTCCCTCACTTTCCCGTAACCCTTAATTATAGGTATAAAGCCCCCTTATAGACAGGTATTAGTATCCCTCTCATCGGGCAATATAAAAATAGCCCCCTTTTAGACAGGTAGGTATAAAATATGGGGGCACTCCACATATATACTAGGGGCTCACAAAAAACGGGGCAGGCGTATGGGGGTAAGCGGGTAGGGGGCCACAGAGGGTATAGGGGCCAAGGCGGGGCGTAGGGACCTCAGGCAGGCGTATGGGGCCACAGGCAGGCGTATGGGGGCACCAGGCAGGGTTTGGGGGACCAGGCAGATATAGGGGCACCAGGCACTATAGGGGGCCGCGGGCAGGCATTATAGGGGCCACGGGCGGCGTATGGGGGCCACAGGCAGAATATGGGGGGGGCCACAGGCGGGCATTATGGGTCCGTGGGCGGGATATGGGGGGCCGCGGGCGGGGCATTAGGGGGGGCCCGCGGCAGGCAATTATGGGGGCCTGCAGGCGGATTAGGGGGCCGCAGCACAAAAGGGGGGGGCAGGCACTTAAAATGGGGGCCCCAGGGGCGGGGGAATGGGGGCCACAGGCAGGCATAGGGGGCCACAGGCAGTTTGGGGGGGCCACAGGCGGGCATTATAGGTGGCCGGGGTGGGGCAGGCATTTGGGGGGGCCGCAGGCAGGCATTATGGGGGCCCCGCAGGCGGGCATTAAGGGGCCGCAGGCAGGCATTGGGGGGGGGCCGCAGGCAGGCATTAAGGGGCCGCAGGCAGGCATTGGGGGGGGCCGCAGGCAGGCATTATAGGGGGCCCAGGAGGATATACCACACACTTATAGGGGCACAGGCGGGGCATTATAGGGGGCCGCCAGGTAAGGGGGCCACGGGGCGGGCATTATGGGGGGCCGCAGGCGGGCTTTAAAGGGGGGCCACAGGCAGAAATGGGGGGCCAAGGCGGGCGTATGGCACGGGGCAGAAAAAGGGGGGCCAAGGCAGGACTTAAAAACAACAACATTAATATTTACCCAATTCCCGGGCCCGGCTCCTCCTTTTTCCCTTTTAGCCCCCCCCCAACCCTTCCAGGGTTACCCCCTTGGCCAGGGAGGACCGGGGTGGGCCCCGTTTGGCCTGGGGGGGTACCACCCGGGAGGGTTAGATATAACCCCCCCCCCCTGTTTTAAATGATTCAAAAACACCTCCGGGGGGGGGAAGCTCCGGGGGCCTTTTTCCCCGCCCCTTTCTCCGCCGGGGCCCGGGGCACAGGGGGCCCCCAGGGCTTCGGGGGCCCCCAAGGGGGGGAAACCCCCCCCTTGGGGGCTGGGTAGGCGCCCGGCCCGGCGATGTGGCCCCCCGGGCCCCTGCGAAACTTTTTGGGGTGACGTTCAAGCCTATTCTCTCCGAGGTCCTCTCTGTTCCTCTGGAGGTCCTTACTTGTCCCTCTTTCTCTCTCTACCTCTTGATTGGGTATCCTCTTCTGGCCACAGCTCACCCTCTGTGAGTGGGGTCTCCACCCGGCCCCCCCATCTCTTCTTTCTGCACAACTATTTACATTACACACTAGGCCTAGAAAAGAGGTCCACTGAAATCTTTTCTCTCACATCACTGCTCCATCACTTCTCCCCTAACAACATAACCCCTCTCTGTGTGTCTGGCTTTTACCCTTCAGCTCTCTGTTTTATTCTACCCTCCTGTACATCTTCCCGGGAACCCTAGCTTTTCCCCTTCCCCAAATCTAGGGGTTGTTTTCCCTCTCCTTTCCTGACTAGCACTCCATTAGTCATATCCCTGCAACCCTACTGTTACCCATCTGGGCTGGTAGACTAGCCCCACTATCTTTTTACTGGAAACCTCATCTGATGTAATTATTTTGGTCTGTTACATTTTCATTCTGTTCTGACCCGATTTTTAAAAAGTTAAATGCCCTTGTGATATAGAAAAGAGTCAAGTGTTTACTTAAACCATATTTACCAACTCTCTCTGATTGTCAGGGAGACTCCCCGAAAAGGGGAGTCCTCCCGATCTCCCTGAAGAGTTGGTAAATCTCCTGCTATGTAAACCACCAGCAGAGACAGTTTTACTGTCAGGGGGCCATTGCCGATATTTTATTTGTACTGGCCATATTAAGTACTGGTAACTTTTAGAATACACTCTTGGGCATGCCTATTAGGGTATGTTCACACGGCTTATTTGGATGCTGTTCGGACGTTGATTTTTCAGTGGCAAAAACAGCATCAAAACCTTGCCTGAAACACGCTTCTTCTGAAGAGGGGTTTTTGAAGAGATTTTGGACGAGGTTTCCACTCACACAAATTAATAGGCAGCACAAAACTGTGCTGAAATACGGTCTAAAAACACAAGGTACACCTATATACACTAGTGCAGCATATATGGCTGAAAAGGGGCCAAAGATAGTCACAAGTTGACAAGCCTAAGCTTACAGATGTAGCAGAGTATAGCTTGACCGTGATATCACGACTTTTCATGTTATCTGCTCTTATCTGTAAACAAAGGCCATTGAAAAGCAATACAACAGTTGAGATACCATTCTGTGCTGTGATATCACGGTGCAATATCTGTTTTGTTTAGTTCTGCTACATCTGTATATGGCAGCTATACCACTTTATACATCTGAGTACTTTTTTTTTACTGGCTGTGGGTTGCTCTTTAAATAGTGGTGGTGTCAGGGTAAAGCATCAGCTGTAGCTAGGCTCTGGAGGAAAGCTGATTGATGAGGTGTTTTCCCCCTTTCTATTTTAAAATTCCCAAAAAGGTTGATATTCACCTTATATTTTCCCAAAAAAAATTTACCAAAAAACGGGGTTAGAAAAACGGTTAAACGGGGGGGCCCCCCCTAAAAACCATAAAGGGCCCCAATTTTTAAAATTTTTAAACCCACCCCAAGAATTGAATTTTTAAAAAAATTTAAATTCAATTTAAAAAACAAATTTAAAAGCGGGGATTCCAAAAGAAGCTGATAACTTAACCAATTAAGGACGTTAAAAAAAAATCCCATTTTCTGGTTCTCCTACGGTAGTGATTAAAAAAGGGGAAAAGTCACAAAAAGCCCCTTATCTTTCAGGAATTTTAATCAAAAATTGGGGGGAGGGGGGGGCCCCCAAACCTTAAAATACAAAATTTTATTTGGGCCATATTTAGGGAGAAAAAAAAAATTTAACAAAAATCACACTTGGATGAAGGGGAAACCCTGTAAAAATTAAAAAATTTTTTAAAAAAAAACCCCCCCAGTTGCCCCGGGTGGGGAAATTTTACCTTTAAAAAAAATTATTTTACTGGGGATGGGCAAAAACTTTTGGTCAATCGGAAACTTAAAGAACGTTTAACGGGGTTTTAATTTTTTATTTTTTTGGGGGACTTAAATTTAAAGGTTTGGGAAAAACAGTATTTTTTTCAAAAAACCCCTTACTCCCAAACAGATCGTGTTTTACTTTCGTCCAGTTTGTTTTTAATAGGTAAAAATCTTTTTTAAAATTTTTAAAAACAGGGTGATAAGGGGAAAAAAACCTTTTAACCAAATCCTTTTTAAAAATTTTTTTTTGTTTTCCATCACCCCTTTTTTCAGTTTCCGAAAAAATTTTTTCCTTTTGGAACCCCTGGGGTTTGCATTGGGAACCCCCCTTTTTTTTTTCCCAACTATTCTTTTTAAGATAGTTTTTTTCTTTTCCATTCTTGGAAAAACCACTTTTTTTATTGGGGGGCAGTGGAAGGGAGTGTGCATTTTTACGACAAATTAAATGGGGTTTTTTTTTTTGGAATCGTTTTTCATAGAAAATTTTGGAAAAAATTTTTCCAAATTTTTAAAGGGATTTGGGTTAAAAAAATTTTTTTGGGGCCCAGCCAATATAAGAAAAAAGGGTGATTTTGTGCCCGTCTGGGGGATGTTTTGGTTGCGTTGGCTAAAAACACATATTGTTTTAAAAAAAATTCCTTCCCTTTTCTCTCACCCTTTTTCCCCCCCCCCCCCCCCCCCCACCCCCCCCCCAAAAACCCCCAAAAAATTAAAATTTTGGTTGTTTTTTAAAGTTTTTTTAATTTTTTTAAAAAACACCCTAAACCCAAAAAACCCCAAAAAGGGGTGGGGGGGGGGGTGGGAAAAAACAAGTTAAAGGAAAAAAAAACCCCCAAGATTTAGTGTAGTTGACTTTCTTTTTCAGTTTGTATTAAATTTTTTCATTAGGGGAGGAAATTTTTAGGAACCAAAAAATTTTTGGGGTTTCCCAAAAACCCGTTTTATACAATAAAAATTTCGGTTTTTTCTTTTTTCTTTTTTCCCCCATTCCAAGGGAATTATATTGAAATTTTTAGAACCAGAATTTTGAGTCACAATTTGTCCAAAATTTTTAACAGAACTTGATTTTTTTTTTAAACCCCCTTTGCGGCTTTGTTTTCTCTGCATTTTTTTCACTTTTTTAAAAAAGGTAAAAAATTTTCCCAAATAAACCCCAAAAACCCCCGTCTTTTCAATAGGTTTTTGGGGGCGTATACACTTTTTCATTAAAAATTTATATCAAAAAAAATTTTTTTAAAGTCCCAAAAGGGTAAATTGGTAAATCCTTGTATACCCAATTTCAGTCGTTTTTTTTGTTTTTGGGCGCACGCATTTGTTCTTCAGATAGCTTCCCTTTTTTTTTTATACGCAATTTTAAAAACCCACAGGTAAAATTTAAAAGGTGAAAAAAACCCTTTTCCCCGAATTATAACAGTACTTTTTTTTGGGTTTTCCCCAATTTTTTTTCAGTAGGTTTTATTTCAAAATTTATATCCCCAAAATAAATTTTAAAACCAAAAAATTGTATTTCCCAAAAAAAAAACTTTTTTTACTTTCCCCACCCTTTTGTTTTTGAATGCTTTTTTTTGTTTGGGGAAAATTTGAAAGAATTTTGTTTGGGTTAAAAAAGCTTTTTTTTAAAACCCCCAAAAATTTTTATACCCTTAAATCAAACATGAAGCGAAAAGGGGGGGGGGAAAAGGGGGAGAAGGGAAGGGGGTTTTCCATCGGGCCCAAAAAACCCGACCCAGGGGATTATCGGTTCCCGCCCGCATCGCTGGGTCGGGGCCCCTTGAATTTTAATAATGAAAGGCGCAATCTGCCTTGTGGTTAATGAACCGATCCACAGTCTTAACCCCCCCCCCCCTTCCCCGGGCCAAAATGTCATCATCAGCACAACGCAACCGTCCCCAAAAGAAGCAAGGCGCCCAAAAGTCAATCTTACCCACCAGTGGGTAACCATTTTTTTGAAGACCTCTTTGATGACAAAAACGGTTGGGGTCAGAAGGCATTTTTAAAAGATCAAGAGGATATTTAGTCTGCTCACCCCATTACTGATGCCATCAAGGAGGGGAAGGAAGCCGGCAATCGGAAAAAAAACCGGCGGGCTGCAAAACCTTTCGTGCCCTTGCTTGTAGCCCCCACTTTTGGGTCAGAATGTCAAATACCAAGTCACCTGTTTGATGTAAGATGACATTGCGGGCCATCCTGGTCTTTTCCGCAGAATTTTTTTGCGAGCGCTTCACATGGGCGAGGGGAAGACTGGGTAGTGTCAATACGGGTCCCCCCAAAAAAGGAAGGGCGGTCGAGAATCCGCTGAAGAAATTTCCCCCAGCCACGGGCAGCGCAAACCCCCCTTCCCCACTTATCGCCTCAAAAAAGGGCCAGGACCTCTCAAGCTGGGGGCCCTTTTTGACAACCTCTGATTCACCCCCGCGAGTCATAGCCGACTTCCGTAAAAGCTAAGAGAGGCAAGAACCTTTGGGGGTTATCCCCACCAACCCTTTTAACATGCACGAAGCATGAGTTTTTAAAAGGAGGCAACACTTGGCCAAAAAAGGGGAGACCACGCCGGGGCCCTCCAACCACTGTCACACCCTCGTCTCCCCCCCTTCCCCGCCACCACCCCGTTTTCCCCAGCTGCCATGCTCTCAGAGTCAGATAGGGATCACCCCGCTTCAGCCCCCCACCGTCGCCGTTCCCGCACCACCCGAGACCCCTCCTCCCCATTCTCCTCCCCCCGTTTGACACCGCACGCCTTTTCAGCGGCCATCTAGCAGCCAGCCTTCTGTCACCAGGGTTTGGGGGGCAGAAGAAAACTTCAACCCCCAAAACCTCCCAAAGCCCCAAAAAACCCGAAAGTCCATTTTCCAGGCTTTTGGCCCTTTGGGAAAAGTTGCTTTCCGTCTGGTTTGGACACAGAGGGTTTTCCGGGCCCTTCATGGCCCCCCTGCCCCCAAAAAGTGGGGAAGCATTTTTTGCCAAAAAACCCTCCCTGCCCTGGGCCCAAAATGTGTCCCTCTAAATTTTTAAACGCGTTTCTATCTGTGTCCGGAAAAGTCCATCTGACCACCGACACATGGACTAGTAAGAAGGCCAACCCCAAACTCGTGCAACCACTGGTGAGCTGGGTGGATTTCTGGGGGGGGACGGGGCTTCAGGCTCGGCGCACATCTTCAGAACGGGGGGATGGTCAGGGGTCTTTCCCCCAAGGCCTCGGGGAAACTGCCCAGAAAACCAAGCCGTTTTTAAATTAAAAGTCTTGGGGACCGTCCCCCCACAGGTCGGGGCTGGGACGGCTCCCCCGAACGAACCGAGCGCTGGCTGGTGACAAGAAACTTGTAGGCAAGGTGGTGTGCGATAAAGGGCGAAATCGCTGGCCGCCCTTAAGATGGTAGGGGGAGACATCCCTTTCTGGCACATGTCATGAAAACCCCGTCGCCGAAATTTCTAAAGAGTACCCGGTCTGGACTGCCTGCCAAGAAGCTCGAGGTTAAGTTCCCCCCCGCCGTTCGCACCCTGCTTTGTCCCGCCTACGTTTTTCAGCGTCAGCTCGGCCCCAAAAACCGTCTCATTGTTACGTGGCAAGACCTGGAATTTCCCCCCTCCACATGCTCCAGCGATTGTGGGAGGGGGGGCGCAATCTTACGCATACGAAGTACCAGGCCTGACAAGCAGCGGGGGCCTCGGGGCTTTTGGGCCACCGAGAGTGGAGGCAGGGAAGAGCTCCCACCAACCTTGCATTTTTAAACGCCACCAAAACAGGCGGAGATCCCTTGCAGCATGAGCATTGTGGTGCTTTGTTCGGAACATCGTTGGACACTCTGAAACATCGGTCCTGCACGAGGAGGGGGAGATGGACAAAGATGCGGGGCACGAGACTTTCTCTCCGTCAAAACCACAAGGCCCCACAGTGTCACAATTTTTCGTCTTCATTAAACATGGTTCGGTCCAGGGCTAGTGCAAGGGGGCGCCTCAATCTCGGGTGCTTCTCTTAGGCAAGTCAGGGCTGTGTTGAAGATGTGCCCGGGGGAAGGGGGGGGGGGAGGAGGGAAAAGTATTCCCAGACACCCATGTTTTTCTGACATCCCTGCCTTTGGGAAAAAGGTTGGCGGAAATTTTAGCGGAGGGGAAGATGAGGAAAATGATTTGCTAAACCCCCCTACCCCCCGAGGCTTGGGGAAACAAGGCCCCTCCTCACATGACTTGGGTGCTCCATTTCCCCCAACATATCCTCGATTAAGGCCATCAAAATGAACAACAGTTTCTGGGTGGACCCCCTGGATCCCCCTACAAAACAAATCGCACTTTTCCTTTCCCCCCACCCAAAAAAGAGAGAAAATGCAGGAAATGGAACCTTGCCCGATTGATCAAAGGAGACATCTGTTTCTCTGCTTCAAGTTCTTTAAATGTACGGGGGAACAACGCCGCGACGGACAGAGTAAAATGCCAGTAGGCGTAGCGGCGCGCAGGCAAGTGGCGGAAGCCAATGGGTGACCTTGGCAAACTTATTTACCTTATCCAAAAATTGCAAACAATGCCGTATATTGCAGGCACACGTTATAGCCCACCGTTAGGAGTACCTTCTTAATCCCCTATAAATCAAAACGTACACATGGCTGTATGGAAAAACATTGAACTTTCTTATTTTTTTTAAAATTGGTGCATCAACATAGTTCTATGACAACACCTTAGGGGAAAAAAACATATGAAAATGGCAGTAAATTAGCTGTATAGCTTTTCCTGTTTAAATAGTCCCATTTAGACATAGGACCATCAGCTGACAACCCACCCCATGCAATACGCGGTTCGGAAAGGGGACGCCTTCCTTTCTCAAGCATGCGTTGTAAAGGCACGTCATCCCTTTATTCATGACCATGATTACCTTCCCACATGTTTCATACTAAAAACAATATACTAACTCACTGTTTAAAAAAAATATAATTTCAAGTTAGAGGACATGAAAAAGGTATAGAGTATTTTTATTAGTGCATAATTACAAATAGCAATGTAGACTCAAAGACTCATTTTAAACCCCCTTTGGGGGCAAAATTTTATCCCCTTTTTCAATCCAATACCCTCCCTTGTAGTAACCTATTTTTTTTTGGCAATATTGAGATGTTCACTTGTTCAAACAAAACCAACGTAAAACACAGATATTATGTTGGGTTTTATTGAAAAGTTTCGCTACCGTTGTTTCCCCCCAAATTTTTTTGGGTACGTCTGACTATCTTTTTTATGTTTAAATTTCTAAAGCACTTTTATTTTCCCTATCCTGATTTCACTGGGGACGGGGGGGTCTTCCTAATCCATTTGCTACGGCATTTAACAGTAATTACGTTTTGCTGTGCAACAAAAAAATTTCCCCTTTTAATGGTTATCATTTTTCCCTGTGTGTTTTTTTTAATTGTTAACCCTTTTTTAAAGCGGAACAGTTTTTTGCCGATAGACAAGGGTTGTGCCATTACTTTAGTCGAAGGTTTTTTTGTCTGGAAATCTGTGAGGGGCAAATCTGAGTGTTAAGCTGTTGCCCATTGTTTTTCCCAAGTTTATATATGAAACGTGGTTTTTCCCAAACAATGT
>JAODAL010029070.1:0-52243 GCA_025379985.1 Phyllomedusa bahiana | reverse complement strand
TAAAGAAAATGTTAAAAAGAAGGGAAATGTACAAAAGGTGGGACATGGCCAAGTCCTAACTTTTTTCAGATGTGTTGCTGCCGTCAATTTCTAAATTAGTTCATTTTTTCAAATGAAATTGAAGTATGTCTAACATAAAATGTTTGATTTGTGTTTTATATT
This sequence comes from Phyllomedusa bahiana, assembly GCA_025379985.1. Taxonomy (NCBI): domain Eukaryota; kingdom Metazoa; phylum Chordata; class Amphibia; order Anura; family Hylidae; genus Phyllomedusa; species Phyllomedusa bahiana. The sequence goes on along the minus strand of JAODAL010029070.1, from coordinate 52,081 downwards.
TTGATTTGTATAAAATATGGTCATAAGAGATTTCTAAATAATTGTATTCTTGTTTTCTTCAGTGTTTTACAGTGTCCCAATAGAATATAGATGTCATTGTCATATTGAACTTGATGAATTGTTAATGCCAGCATGAAATGTGTTGTTTCTTTTATGTATTTTAAGTTTTGTTGAATAGTAAATCATCCTTATAAAGTGTTCTGATTCAGGTTGGCACTGTATATCTTGTGTACTTCCCTTAGAGCTAAGCTTGGCCACCAAGCATTCTTAAATTTGTAACTTATGTAAACCAAAACATGCTCCAATATTATTGAAATAAAAAGTACACTGCAGTATACTGAACATAGAAGCCCTACTACTAATCCACACAACGTAAGGAAAATACCATGGAAGTCACAGAGGAAGGTTTCCTTGGACCAGTCTTTTGATGCTAGTCTAAGAATGAAGATTTGTGCTACCTAATTAATGTTTTGTGATATGCTTTGCACCACAAATATAAATCAGTGCTAGCTGCAAGCTAGAATAGGTTTCTGCTATGATGGACATTTTATGATAACTTAGAGTAAACATGTTATTTGGTAAGAGGCAAATGATGTACTGCCACCAAAAAGTCACAAAAGCCCTCCCATTCCCCTCTAGTGCCCACTTAGATAATGTTGTACCATGTTAGCCTTAAAGAGCAGTAGAAGAGCAAATAAATCAGACGATACCTTTTAGAGGATAACTGAGTATATTTGATGCTAAGCTTTTGAAAGTACTAGCTCTCTTCTTCAGACATGATGTTATACAAGAATATGAAAATTCATAGACTTTTTATACACCTAAGACAGGGATCTTCAAGGGATCTTAAAATCTTTAAAAATAACAAAATGCAATATAAGCAAATGAAGTCATTTACAACATTATACTTCAGTCAAGAATCAGGCAAGTATCAGAGTATGTTCACATGGCGTTTTTCAACCTGTTTTCAATCCGAAAAGCGGATTGAAAAATGCTGCGTAAAATGCATCCAAACATGCACCCAAAGTGTAGTGCGTGTTTGAATGTGTTTTCTATACAGCAGAAATGCACCCTATAGTTTTAAATAGGGCATCTGCTGCGTAAAACAGATAAAAAATTGACGTCCATTCTTTAAATGGATCCGAAAGATGCATCAGAAAGACACATGTAAAACGCGCATCGGTGATCACTTGTCTGAACGCCGATGCATGTTCTATATTGAAAAATTATCTTACAGCAAGCAAATATCTACATAAGGGTCTCAAAAGCCTATCACAGAAAAATTATAACCCCAAATATAAAACATCAAAGCTTTATTACAATTATTTTAAAACTTAAATATAACACACAAATTCCCTTACTTCAAAAAACTAGATAAAATAATTAATATACAAGAAAGAGGGAGTATATTAGCTTCCAAAAGGAGTTATTCACAATCCTGCATCGATATAGCCCAAAAGAGTTGGTTTACTTCCACTTTTAACCCAAACAGGTCCTTTGATAAAATAAGTAAACTACCTCTTAAGCACCTCTTTAACCCTAAGAGATGCCTTTAGGGAGTAGTCCCCCCGATAAGGGCGGCCCACGTTAACGGCTTACACATAGGCAACACTAGTATATCCCTAAATTAGGGCCAATGGGGTAAAATTACAACAGAGAGATTTAAAAAAATGTATAGTCTCGACGCGTTTCCCCAAATCAGGTTTCATCGGGGGGAGTCAGTCTCTCAGATACTGTAGATAGTCCATGCCATGATGGAAGAGCGTCCCCCAATCTATAAGGGGACCTCCTTAAATATACCTCACAGAGATTAGACAAATTGGTGAACCACCCATCTTATTAACATAAAATATCAACTATATCCTATGTCTCAAATGTATGCACCAGATGATAAGTACAGCTACTATATGGATCCTGTATGCAACTGTCAGTATTCAAACACACAGTATCCAGTTGATTAAGATATGCTAACAGTATTTCATATTGATCTGTGCAAACGCTACCTAGATACTACAGATCAACCATACTTTTTAGAAAAGTATGATTAAGCAAAGATAAAAATATGCATGAGACATAGGAATTTTATGTGAAATTGTCACAATCACACGATATAATACAGATAGGAGATGCACCAACAGGCCAATCACCAAGACAAGGGAAATATCAATACCTAAAATTTATGATATCTAGATATAAAAAAAGGAGTATATGCCTAACTCAGACATGATATCTGGTTTTTTAGGATGTTCTATATTGAAACTAATGCTAGATGTGTGTTTGGGTCCGTTTTTGGTCCAAAACAAGGATCCAAACAAGCAACTAAAAAAAGCCGTGTGAACATCCCCTTATGATAATGTGTGTGTGTGTGTGTGTGTGTGTGGTGTCCCGCAACAGGCCTCTATGTGGGTAAACAGGGCAGAGACTCAGTCAGTGCATGAACTCGCATAGATTCACTATTAATAACAGCAGGACAGATCTCCCAGTGGCCGCACATTTCTCCTTTCTCCGGAGAAAACTATTATATTGAAGATTTGTGGGTTGTGGTTTTTAATGGGACATTTTAAGACATAGAGGGAGAGAAAGGAATGGGAATATAAGGGAATGCAAAAATTTCAAACTTCACAATATAGACTTAATATCCATAAAAGCTTCACACTATGTATGAACCGTGGGGACCACAAATCCCCATCTGATAGCAAATAAATAACAACAAGAGATAATGCTCCTCTTTTCACGCCTCACAAGTTTCCAGATTGTTTATTTTGCCTGAAGTAAATTGCTTTTTTTTTAAAAAGTTTTTAAGATCCTTTGAAGAGCCCGTCTTCTGAAAAAAGTCTGTGAATTTTAGTTTTTTGTAGTTGATGAAAGAGTAGTACCTCAAAATCTCCCAAAAATAATCAGTTGCCTCAAAAAGTATCCCTGAATCCTTGCTCTTCTATAAGCAGCAATAACAGACTAGAAGCAAAAAAAAATATTAACTTAATACCACGTAATGTGGTTTGGGACGGTCATAATGGATTTAATCTATTGCAATGTTATTTCTGTAATAGTTGTGAGTATATTTACACCTTGTGTAAAGTGCAGTGAATTTATTAAACTTGTAAATAATTCCTTGAGAGACAATCTCTTTGCTGGTGGGAGAGGTGAAGCAACGAAGTCAGCGAAATGTGCAAGATATCCATTGTAACGTAATGATACCCTTTTTAAAGAGACTATTTGTCACTATTTGCAAGACTAATGTATTTTTTCATTTGAGAGTTGTAAACATAAAAAAAAGAAACAAAATAATCTTTGGAAAAACAAGGTCAGCGAAAGTAAACTTAACAGAGAAGGTGACAAATTTATAGTGCCAGTATTAAAATGGTTTGTAAAAGAAAAAAGACATAAGCAGATACAAACAAAAAACAATAAGCGGCACACTCTTGGTACTCTAAGTCTGGATTTTAAAGGGTTCCGCTGTCATAAGTCCAATAATACTTTAGTAATATAGAGGTTGAAAGGTCCTTTTAAAGATGCAAAGAATAGAATTTTAATTATATTTTTTTTGGGGTTTAGTCCCAATTCCCCCCAAAAATCTTTGAAAAAAATGTGTTGTCCCAAATGTTGCCTAGAAGACCTTAACCCCTTAAGGGGGTGACGTTTTTTTTTTTTTTTGGGTTGACACATTCATTTTTTCCTCCCCACCTTCCCCGAACCATAACTTTTTTTTGTTTTCCCCCAATAGAATATGAGGGGTTTTTTTTGCGGGCAAGAGTAAAATTTTTAAGGGGGCATTCCAAATTGATGAATTACGGGGGAAAAAACCCAAAAAAATTTTTTTTGGGTCAAAAAGTGAAAAAAACTTACTTGCAGCATTTTTTGAATTTTTGAAATTTTTTTGGCACTCCCCTTTCTGGACCAAAAAACTTTTTTGCCAAAAACCCCCATTGACCTGAGTGAGGCTGCATTTTTGAGGCCTGAAATGTAAATTTTTATGGGGCCCCGAAAAATTTAAATAAACACAATTTTGGGAATTAAAAATTTTTGTAAACCCCACCTATTTATATACATTTTTGTAAAATTTTATTATATCTTTTTATGGCCAACATTAGGATTGACAAGTTTTACAATGTAAAGTAGTCGGTCAGCATGTATAAAATTTTAAATTTTGGTGGCCTCAATAAATTCAAGCACAGACATCAATGTCTAAACCAAGTGAGTACACACCTAAGTGAAAATAGGTAAATTGTGCTCAAAGTGTCAATATTTTGTGTTGCCACCATTAGTTTCCAACACTGCCTTAAAGGAGTTGTCTCATTACAAGCTTTCAGCCCACATCAAGTTTTAAAAGAAAAGGATTTTTAAATTGGGGGGCGGCTTTTCTCCCCTTTTCCTCCCCTTCCCCCCCCCCCTCCACCAGGGAGCTCTCCTCCATAACACTTACAGCAGGGGTGGGGGGGGGGGCAGGGGGATTGCTGCCGGTTAACCCTGTTTTGTGCCTCCCAATCTTTGCGGCATTAGATCACTGTATTAGGGGGATTTTGAGTGTGGAGAGGTCTGTGATTCTAAAAGCAGAACAGAGGGATGCAAATTTTTCCTACCCTCTGTTTGCTTAATACTCCACATCCCAGCAAAAAAACAGCCCTGTCAGAAACACAGGGAGCTGTGAAGTGTTACTCAGGATGTTCACTAGTACAGCAGAGCATGAACGTTCCCAACCCCCTGACGTATATTTTTTATTATGTTACAGCTCCCCAAGACACATTGATTATAGTAAAACACAGGGGCACGCTGTCACTCTATTGATCACCTCTCTCTGTCAATTGTGTGAGAGCAGGAGGAAGCAGGGACACAAGGGTTTAAACCAGGGGCAGGGGCACAGAAGCCGAGTCCTCCCCCCACCTCCCCCCACACAGAAGGATTTTGTGCGGGGGGGGGCTCTCTGCTGGGACCTGTTTTCAAAAGGTGATGAGTATACAACTGCAGCCAGAAGATAAGGATCTAGGTCAGCCTTAGAGATTTGAGAAAAAGGTGTGTAGTACTATAACAGGCTTACTCAAAATCAGTAGGACATTTGTAATGAACATATATTCAAAACTGCTTGTTTTTTAAAAATCTTTTTAATTAAAACCCCAATCATTGTAGCGAACAAAAACCCCTTTAACTCTCTTGGGTGAAGATTCTGAGCTTCACAGGTTTTAGCCATGGAATCCCCTTTTCCTCCCCCATGAAGCATCAGGGCTGGTGGATGTTAGAGACCTTTCCGTTTGTTGTCCTATTCATGACTGGTGTTGGATTCTAGCTTCTCTACAGTTCTGGATATTTAATGCTGGATTTTTTATTTTATAATGAACTAAAGGTTTTACATTGTGCATGTTTTTAATGCAGTGCCACCTTGGGGCCCTTAGATTATAGGTATCCCATGCTGACCATTAGCCTTTTTCTTTGTTCACATGGATTACTCTAGATTTTCTGAATCTGTTGAATTAATTTAATATAAAAATAGTTGGATATTCAGTCTTTATACATGGAGGAACATGTTTCTGAAATAGTTCCACTATGTTTACACAAAGTTTTTCACAGATTGGGAAAAACCCGACCATTTTTCTTTGGGGAAAACTCTGCCCCTCAACATGTTTTTTTTACAGAGTGACTTGAAAACAAACAAGCTGTTTTTCATTAGTACCACTTAGTTTTCCAGCTTTTTATTAACCTAGTCCCAACTTTTTTTAAATGTTTTGCTCCCATCAATTTCTTCGTTATTTTTTTTTTTTCAAATACAGTGATAAAATATCTTCTGATATTTGTTTTATGTTCTCTTGTGAATAAAATGTGGATATAAGAGATTTTGAAATCATTGCATTCTTGTCTTCTTTACATTTTACTTAGCGTCCCAACCATTTTGGAATTGGGGCTGTGTGAGCAGCAAGCATCACTTGAGATCAGCAAGAAAGCGGAGCACGTTCTATTTTCCTTTGTTCTTGCTTCTGTCTTCCATCTTTCTTAGATACCTGCGCACATGCACACTTTCTTACTTCATAGAGACCTGTGTTCTATATTTTAGTATCTGCCTCACCTTTGTTCCTCTAAAGCAATTTAGTAGTTGCACTACTGTTTAACATTTATTTTCTTGATTAACTGTACTTAAAGTGTATCGGTCGTTGGTGACAGCGAATAAAATATAATCCAGGTAGACTTTGCTATGATCATCGTTTTTTTTCTATCTGTAATACAGAGTAAATGCTCATCTATGAGTCTATTTAGGTGGGTATTTAAAATACATAGATATCTTAAAAATGTAGCATGTATTACTTTCATTCACTTTGTGGATTTAAAATGCCCATTGAAGTCTATGAAAAGCGATTAAACGATGACTGCATCTGTATTTTTTTTTATATCTAATTCATATTGCATCAGTATGTCTCATATTTTTAAACCTATTTTAAAAATTTCTCAAAGTGGCAGTCTTGTGTTGTTCAATTTTCTACATTGAAGACAGCCCATTAGTATTACTAATCAGTAACAGTGAGGCAATGCTGATGATATACTGAAGACATACTAATGCAATGTAATATATATTATTTCTGTAATGCAGATCTGTGTTACTAACATTTACTACGTTTTTACGCTTGAGTCAGATAGGCCTATAAGGCACAAAAAGAGAATACATAGAATACCCCAGAAAGGAAAATCTGCAGTGTGTGAAGCATAAAATCCATGAACATTTGCTCTGCTGATTTGAATGAACTAGGAGATACTTTCTAATTTGATACAAAGGTAGAATTAGATACAGTGGTGATTTTTGCAAGTTTTCCCACTTACAAAGAATTGAGAGATCTGTAATTTTTATTGTAGGTTCAATAGAAGTTTATTTATCCTGATTAAAATAAACAACATACACAAAAAAAAATTTAAATTTCCCCCACTGATTTACAGTAGATAACATAAAAATTAAATGAGGGAAAAGGGGAGAGGTTTTACTCACATTTTTAAAAATTTACTCACATATATACCTCAGAAAAAGGGCAAAAGCAAATAACATAGTTCCGATTGACCGTACCATACCTAATACAACCCCACAAAAAACCCCTTTAAAAAGTTGTAGTGCTCATCCCTAAAGGGGCCCCCCATACCTGGATCGGGTTCCCTGATAGAGGTATTAAAAAAAATTTCTTAATTGCAGGGAAACAAAAAAAAAAAAGGCCCGACGCGTTTCCCCCTCAAAGAGGTTCATCGGGGACTGGGATCCCCAAAAACCCCTAAAATGGTAAAGGGCAATTGAGGGCCAATGCTAAAGATATTTTGGCACCAAAATTCAAATAAGCCCAACCTATTTAAAAGGAAAACGTAATTACCCATAAGTAGCCCCCCCTGGAACCCCCCAAGAAGGCCTGTCATTTGATTGTTAAAAAGAAAAGGGGGCATCCCAAAAAGGCCATAGGGGGGGAAAACATCCCCAGTCATCACAATGTAAATTTGTACTAATATATAATATATTTTTTTAATATATATATATATTTAATTTTTTGTATATTGTTTATTTTAATTAGGATAAATAAACTTGTATTGTTTCATTGGGGGTTTAGTTTTTTCTGCAATATATTTTAGAAAGCCCTAATGTGTCTATTTGAATTTCTGAGAAAGGTTATCATAGTTTGAACTCATTACCTGTATAAAAAACATCTGTCCACACACTCAATCAAAAACTACAGAACTCCTTTAGATAACTAGGCGGGGAAACCAATAGATGAAGAGCGCCCGATATCAAACACAATTAAATCCAAAAACCACACTATACTGATATCTTAGGGCTAGATATAAAAAAAAACAATCTTTATTAATAAATAGATAAAAGTTGAGATGAAAAACAATCCCTAATATACCTCTGACTCTCTAAAGAAAAGCGGAGAAAAAAACCCCCCAAAAAGGGGACCCCCCACCCGGGAAACCCACCCAAAATACCTACACCATCCCTACAGGGGACTACAAATAAAAAACCTAATTTAAAACACAAATAAAAACAAATGACAAAAAAAAATAGTATCCCAAAGGGGGGTAAAAAAAATCTACACACAATAAACCCCGTCCCAACGCGTTTCCCCCCCAAAATACGGGGGTTCATCAGGGAAATGACGTAATTAACCCAACAAATAATATAGGGTGCAGATATGTAAAAGACAATAAAAAATGTATTTAGTCCCCTTGAGAATTCCGTAACTCTGTAGAGGGTATTGGTCCCAAAAAATGAGGGAGAAAGAACAGCACCCGCTCTACATGCTGAACGAAAAAGACAAAAGCCAGAAAGTAAATAGAAAATGCCCCCTTTAAATCCTCCAACCCGGGGCCAAACCCGTGTTCGCGCCCGGGAAAAGTCCGATGCAAAAAGTTACCGTAGATAGTTCTTCAATGGGGGAGGCCCGGAAAATAGGTGCCGGGCCCCCGTGTCCGGCGCATTTCAGGCTCCGAGTGCCCCTGCGCGGGACCCCCCAAACGCAGCGATTGGGGGCACTGGGGTACGTAACCCCCGTAGTATCCTGCGCATGCGCGGCGATTGTTTCCACCCGGGGGGAACGCGCAAGCCCCAAAAATGGGTGCGCTACTGGGGCAGGCCGGCGTTTTGGACAACCCCTCCAAAAAAACAAAGCTGAGGAGGCGCAATCTGCACAAATATTTCCCCGGGGCACGGCCCCTTTAATATGCCAATGGCGCGGTTTTCAAAACCTCACCTTTGGAAACGACACACCCTAAATCTTGGAAAATAGCACATTAAAAATTTAACCATAAATCAAAACAGCCAGCCCTTAACCAATTTGAAATTTAAAAAGTCTAAAAAGTTGAAACCTTTTAAAGAAAAAGGGGCTAAAAACCTGCTAAAAACTTTTCTGTAAATAAACATTTAACAGGTAAAATACCCAAAAAAAAACCCAAAATGCATAGTGTTTTTCATCTCAAATATATAGATTAAAAAAAACAGAAATGAAAAAGATTTTTATTCCAAACCAAAAAAGAGAAAACCCAACTAAAAACCAATAAAAAGAAAAAAATTTGAAAAAGAGTCATTAATACCCGTAGGGGAAATTTCCTTTTAACCAAAAGACCCCAATTTTTTGCCCCCCCCTCTGAAGAATTTCTTTTTTTCAGAATCACCTTTCCGGGGAAAATGGGTGGACAACCTCGCCCACCAAAAAGTGACGAAAAAAGGGGTTTTCCTTCACTTCAGTTTCATTTTCTCGCAAAAGGGTACCAATGTAAAAAACGTCCCCAAGGGGGTTTAAAGGTTTTCCCCGTCGGACTAAACAAATTTTGGGTCTTGCCATTAACCCGTGGGCACAGGCTTTGGGGCCCGGGAAAAATTTCCCCCTTTAAAGGTTTTAAAAATTTGGGCCCGTTCCCGCATCTTAAAGATCCTTCCCGTTTTTAAATTTTTGCCACCCTTTAAATTACAGATATAAAAGGGGCCCCCTTTTAAAACCACCACATTTGATGTACCCTGTATTTTGGAATTTTCCACTTAATGGGGGGAAAATGGGGGCATATAATGGCTATTTTACGAGATGTCTCGGATTTTTTCCCTCCCCCTTCTGTACACAAAACTAGGAGGGGGAACTAAAAATTCTTTCAATTGGGGATCTTGTGTGAGGTTTGGGCCAAAGAAATTTTGGTTAAATTTTCCCTTAATTTTCTGGCCCCAATAATCATAATTTCCCGATGATTCTCACTGAATGTAACTTGTTTTTTACGTTTGGTTCTTTTAAAGGGAAGACCGGTCAGATTCATCGAAAATGTTACCCTCACTTAGGAAATGTTTGGGATCCCCAAATTTCATTTCTTGCGGGAACCTGTCCCCTCTTTTTTAAAAAAAGGACACGATGAGCAGAAACCTCCGAAGCGTAAAAAATTTGTCCCGTGGGAAACCCTTTACGTAACGGGAAGGATGGAGACGGGTTCCCCAACCGGGAAATGGGCCCTTTTGCCCGCTGTGGGGTTTCCGTAAATTTAGGTCACGAGGGCCCATTAAACCCCTTAAAAAAATAGGAAAATCCAGAAAAAAAAAAATTTTTTTGCTTATGTATGGGGGCAAAAATTTGCCCCAATCGATTCACATTCAATGCTAAACCGAATAAATGGAAGCCACTTCGGGGCCTGCCCCCAAAAGATGACAATGTAAATCGTTTAAAAGGGCGTCCCCAGTATCTAAAAATTTCCGGGTTCTTAAAAAGTTTCGAGAAAAAAATATTTTTGGGGCCCCCCACCAGCCCGGGAAAGGGAGATTTGCGTACGGGGGAGCCCCGGGGCTCCCCATAGCCCCCCCCCTGAGCTGGTGGAAAAGCATCTCCCAAACAAAAAGAAAGAAGTTATGTGGTGAGAATGAAATACAGTAATTTAAAAACCCCCAATGTATTATGTGCCTGGAGGAAGATGTTCAAGTGTTAGGAAAAACTAAATGGCCTTCCCCCCCAAGATCATGTTTGGAAAGGGGCTATAAAGGGGCCCCCGCGGGCTATGCTACAAAGCCCGGGATTTTTTGGGTTTCCTAAAATTTAAGGGATTTTAATGGCCTCGGGGACCTACTTTATGGAAAACCCCACAGCGGGGAATGCCCCCCCCATTACGGGGGGACAGTCACCATCCTTTCCCGTTACTTAAAGGCATACCCAAGGGACAATTTATACCCCCGTTTTTGGGGAACAGCTCATCCGTGCCCTTTTATAAAAAAGAGCAGACCATTTTGCAAGCAAAAATTCATCAAACGTGGGAAATCCCAAACAAAACCTAAGTGAGGCAACCCTTCTGCATGAATCTCCCGGGTTTCTTCCCTCAAAAAAAAAAAAAAACGAACCACAAAAAAAACGGGTGTACATACAGTGAGAACATTAAAAAATTAAAGTTTATGCGCCCAGCCCAAATTAAGGATATTATCTCAAATTTCTGCCCCATCCCACACAAATCCAAAATTTTGAAAAATTTGTAGACCCCCCTCCTATATTGTGTAAAAGAAGAGGGAGAAAACATCCGAGACTATCTGGGAACATACCCATTATAGGGCCCCAAACTCCCCCCAAATTACTTTTGGCTACATTCCAAAATACGGGGTACATAAAAAATTGGGGGATGAAAAGGGTCCCCCATATAAAACTTTATCTAAATCGGGGGAAAAATTTTAACAAGGGGAAAGGGATTTTTAAAAATCTGGGATACGCCAAATGTAAAACAAAAGGGGAAAAAATTTTCCAAACCACAGGGCCCCCCCACGGATGTACGTGGGCAAGCCCAAATTTCATGAGGTCCAACGGAATCCTTAAAACCAGGGGGGAAAAAGGCCTTTTGCAAAACCCCTTTTAGCGAGCCCAAAATAAACTGAAGTAAAAGGGGGAAACCCCCTTTATCAATCTTTTTTTTCGGTGGTCGAGGTTGCCCCACCCATCACCGGGAAAGGATTAAATTAAAAAAAGATTCTTCGGGGGGAGGCAAATTGGATCTTAGTTTAAAAACCCTTCACCCAAAACGGTATTAATGACTTTTTAAATCATTTAAAATCTTTCATATGAGTTTCTAGTTCCCTTATCTTTTTTGGAAAAAAAAATTTTAAAAAACTTTTTCATTTCTGTTTCTACTCAATATTTTTTGAGTTTACATCATTTTCCATTGTTTTTTTTTGGCTATTAAAAACCTGTTAAAAATTTTTATTTACAGAAGAAGTTTTAAAGCATTTTTCAGCCCCTTTTTTTTTAATATTTAAACCCCTTCTTAACTTTTAAAATTTTTTCAACATTGGTTAATCTGGCTTTTGATTTATTTTTTTTTTCCAATGTGTTTACTTATGTTGCCAAAAATTTGGGCTGGCCGTTGCTAGGGTGAGGTACTAAACCGCCCGTTGGAAATATAAGGGGTCCCGGGGCCCGGGCCAAAATGATATTTTTTGCAATTGCGCCCCCCCCAACTTGTAATAGTGGGGGGGTTTGCCCATTTTCCGCGCCGCCATTACGCGACCCGATTTGGGGCCCTTCGCAGTCCCCGGGTGAAAACCAATCGCGCCCCGCATGCGCGGGAGTACAAAACGGGGAGTTACGACTCCCAGTGACCCATCGGGGCAAATTTTGAGTGCGCGCACGGCACTGCGAGCGCGTTGAACAAAGCACGCGGACACAGGGCCCCCCGGAAACCTATTTCCGGGGTTTCCCCCAAATTGTAAAACTATCTAACTTTATTGCTATCTGGACTTTTCCCGGGCGCAAACACCTTTTTAAGGTTTGGCCCCCAGAAATTGGAGGTATTTAAAGGGGGAAACTTTCCCCTTATATTTTTTGCCGGGTCTTTCTTTCTTTAAATTTATGTAGAGGGTTTGTTTTTTTCCCCCCCTCAAATTTGGGACCAATACCCTCTAAGAGTCACCAGAAATTCTCAAGGGGACAAAATTATCCCTTTTTTATAAGCCCTTTTAAACATTATCTCACCTACAAATTATTTTTTGGGGGTTTAATCTACGCATTTGTTCCCTGAGAACCCACGATATCTTTTGGGGGAAAACGTTGGAACGGGGTTTATTGGTGAATGTTTTATTTTACCCTTTCCCTTTGGGATAGTAGTTTTTTTTTTGGTCATTTGTTTTTTTAATTTGTTTTTTTAAAATGTAGGTTTTTTTTTTGTAGGTCTCCGGTTTTGGGGACAGTGAAAGGGTTTATTAGGTGGGTTCCGTGGGGGTCCCCCTTTTTTTGGGGGCGGGTTCTCCGCTTTTCTTTAGAGTAGTTGGGAGGGTAATTAGGGTTTAAATTTTCATCCCAATTTTTTTATCAAATTATTAAAAAAAAAAGGTTTTTATATATCTAGCCCTAAGATACCCATATAGGGGTTTTTTTTTTGCACAAAACTCAATCAATCACAATCCCCCTTGTCACTAGGGGGGCCGGGGGGGGGGGGGGGGGGGGGAACTAAAGAACAGTCAAAAAGGACACCAAAAACAATTTGTAGCCCTGCACAAGGGGGGGATGGGCTACAGAACAATAGGAAAAGCATTTGGGTGAAAAGGGGCAACAATTTGGAGCAATTACAGTTTTAAAAATGGAAAAACACAAAATGACTGTCAATCTTCCTCAGTCTGGGGCTGCATGATCTCCCCCTCGGGGGTTAAAAAAAAATTTTTTAAGAAATTTCAGGAAACACCCAAAACCTAAAACGGGAGGATTTGGTCAAGGGACCTGAATAAAGCAGGGACCACAGCTCAAAGAAACCTTTTAGAAACACACTACACCGTCATGGTTTTAAAACCTGCGGGGCACACAAGGCCCCTCCTGCTAAAGCCAGCACATGTCGGGCCCTTTTAAAGGGTTGGCCAATACCCCTCGATGATCAGAGAGGCACAAAAGGGAAGGGTGAGGGGTCAGATTTGGTATCAACTCCCCTCCCCTTTGGAGGAAAAAATAAAGTAAAACCCCTAAAAAAACCTTTCCAAACCATCAAGAAAGGGGGTAAACTCTTTCCCTTTTGAGGCATTTTTCCCTTGAAAGGGAAAAGGACTACTGCCCGTATTGAAGGGGGGAAAGGCTGGCCCCATATGGGAAAGGGTTTTTTGGGCCAAACCCAACCCCCTTTCCCCCCCATTTTAGAGCATTGAAGAGGGGTTCGGGGTTGGGTTTTTTCAGTGGGCCAATGCCCCCAAAACCACACAAGGGAAACTAAAAATTAAAAACCCATGAAAGTGTCTTAGCCAGTCTCCAGACCTAACTCAATAAAAAATTTGGGGGGAAGCGGAAACTCAATGTAGCCCACAACACCCAAAAACCCCTGAAAAGAAGATCTGAATGGAGGAGGGGGGAAAAATCCCTGCGAAATTGTGTTTAAAAATTTGGTCAAGAACTACAGGAAAATATGGCCTCTGAAAATTTTGCACACAAATTTTTCTGTACCCAAAATAAAATTTGTTTTACTTTTTTGTAAAATACATTTTCCAGAAAAAATAAAAAACCCAAAAAAAAAGAATTTTTGTTTTTAAAAAACCAAAAATCCCCTGAAAAAGTAAATTTTTGGTTTGTTTGGCATTTTTTAAATTTTTTTCATGTGTGCCAAAGAGATAACCAAAAATTTTTTGTTTTTTCATAAAAATAAGTTTTAAATTTATATTTTCCAACAAACCCAACCATTGGCCCAAAGGTTAAAGTAAAAACCACTTATTTGTCACATCTATGCTGGCGGTCCCCCCAATTTTCCTTTTGACCACGAGCATGGCCCCAAAAGGTTTTCGGCCAAAGGGGGCCTTTTAAAACCCCCCGTAAAAAAAATTCCCCTTCTTTGTCCCCCGGCCCATCCCGCGGTTCTTTTTCCCCCAAACCCAGGGGAAAAACAGGGCCGGGACAAAAAGGGGAAAACAAAAATTTAAGAAAAAAAAAGCCAAAAAGGGTCTCCCCCAAAAACCCCCAAAAAGGCAGGAAAAAAGGGTTCAAAAAGGTAAAAAGAGTTGGGTCCTAAATTTTTTAACAATGGGAAAAAGCGGAGGGGTTGGGGCGCCTAACATGCCTTTTTTTGGGCCCTGGGGCCCCCAAAAAAAAAGAAAAAAAATTTGTTCCCAAAGCCAAAAGGGGGGCATTTTCTTGCCTTTCTGTTAACTCCCAAAACCCCTTCTTTTTTGATATTTGTTTTTAAAAAAATTTTTTGATTTTCCCCTGGTTCCTACTTCACCTCCCATTGTTTTCCCCTTTGTCGGGGTTTTGGCGTGAAAAATCTGGGTTTGGGGCGTTTTTCCCAATTCCCTTCCCAATTTAATTAAAACCTCCTTTTTTATAAAATTCCCTGTTTCTTTTTTTTAGTTAATTAAATTTTAACGCCCCCGGAAGTAAAAGTAAGTCCCCGGTTCGTTAAAAAACAAAAAAGGGCTTGGGGGAGGGGGGGGGGGAGCCGCGACCCCCCCCAAACACCCCCGGTTTAGCCGGTTTGATCGAATAAAAGCGACGGGGGGTTTGGCTCTGCCCCTGGCGCGTTTAAACCTTCAGACACGGGCGGCAAAGAGGGTTACGGTCATGGGCCCAACAGACGCCCGGAAAAGGCGGGGGGTGCCCTGTAAAGGGCCCTCCGTCACTTTTTTTCCCCATTTCCCCATTTCCCGGGCCGTAAAAGGGAAAGTGGGGAAACCGCCATCTTTTTTACACCAAGCATTGCCTACCCAATGCATTGGGCCCGTTTAAACAATCGCCCCCTTAGGGGTCAAGCCCCAAAGGGGGGACAAATGTTACAGAAAAAAAAAAAAAAAAATTTTTAAAAGTCAAAAAAAAAAGTATTAAAAGTTCAAATCACCCCCCCTTTCAAACCCCTTTTTAACAAATAAAATCATTAAAATAATAAAAAATTTAACCCATTTTTGGGAATCGCCCGCCCCGAAAAATTTCCGACCCTAAAAAAAATATAACATAAAAAAACCCGTAACGCTAAACACCGTAAAAAAAAAAAAAATTCCAAACCCCAAAAATTTTGGCGTTTTGGGGTTCTTTTTAACGCACTAAAAAAAAGGGAAAAAAAAAAAACAAAAAAGTCGCACCCTTTCCCAAATCTCTAGCGAAAAAAGTACCCCTTCAGCCCGCAAGAAATGCCCCCCATTTGACGTCCGTAGGGTTGAAACAAAAAAGTTTTTTGGGTCGCACAAAATGGCGCCGGTCCGAAAATTTTTTCCAAAAAAATAGAAAATTTTTTAAATTTTTTTTTTATGGTCCCCCAAAACTTAAAGGAAACCCTAATTTTTGGAATTTCGGGATCCGAACAACTAGAGAGGGGCAAAATCGTTTTCCTAACAATTTGGAAATTCCTTTTTAGAATTTCGGGAAAATTTTCGGTTGGGAACAAAATTCGAATTTTTGGGGAACTTGGGGTAAAAAAAAAAAAAAACCAAAAAAAAAAGGTGTGCTTTTAGATTGAAAAAATGGCTGCAAGCACATGGACTTACAGGGGGCAAAGAAACTCGGGGAGGAAGAAGGGCATACCCTGCATGAAAATGTGCAGATTTTGAACCCCAAACAGGACCGGCGGGTTTCCTTTTACGCCCCCGGGCACTATATAAGCCCCGGGCTGGGGACCCCCCGGGAGCTCACCCCTCCTCTCACGTTCTCAAAGGGGGTGTTTCCCGCGGCGGATAGGTTTTTACTGAAGAATTGATTTTTAAGAAAACGATTTCTGTTGGGGAGTCCTCATTTTTGCCTCAGAGACTTTTCTTTTAAGGTTTCTTTTTCAAATTTTTTTTGGGGGAAATTGATCTGAAATCCAGTGTGCGCCCGGGCAGCTGCAAAATAAAATTAAATACCCCAAATTTGGGGATCAAACCCATTTCCCTTTTTGGGTACCCTTTTTAAAAGGGAAACACCCTTTTTTTACAATACTAATACCCACCATTTTTGGGCTGCTCAATTCAAATTGCGAAATTTTAAACACCCAGGGAAAAATTTAAAATTTTTTTTTTGGGCTTTTGTGCGACCCCAAAAACGGGCCCTTTTTTAAAACCCCAAAATAAAAAATTTTTTTTCCCTGTAGCCTAATTCACAAAAAAGGGTTTTAATTTAAAACTGTATCTCTTTTGTGGGGGCGAAAAAAAAAGCAATTGTAACACCTAAAAAAGCTACTATTTGGCGGCCTAAATTTCCCTTTTTGGCGCTTTTACATCCGGGGGTTTAATTAAGCGTTGTTTTGCTGGGGGCTTGACAAAAAAAAACCGCTTTTTTCACCCCAAAAAAATTACATTTTTCCTGAAACCCTAATTCACAAGCAAAGGAAAATTTAAAAATGAAACTTTTGTTGTTTTGGCGTAGAAAACCCCAAATTGTAACACCTAACAAAAAGCTACTAGTTTTTGAGGCTCAATTTTTTGGGGGCGCAATTTACATCCGGGGGTTAAATTTAAAGCGTTTTTTTGCGGTGGGGCTGAAAAAAATAAACCCTTTTTCAACCCCAAAATATATAAATTTTTTCCTGAAAACCTAATTCAAAAAGAAAAGGGGGTTTAATTTTAAAAACTGTATCTCTTTTTTTGTGGCTAGAAAAAAAACGAAATTTTAAAACAACGCAAAAAAGCAACTATTTTTTTGGGGCTAAATTTCCTTTGGCGAAATTTTAACACCCGGGGGTTTTTAAATTTAAAAAGCTTTTTTTTGCTGGTGTGCGCCCCAAAAGAAACCGCTTTCCCCGCCAAAATATAAAAAATTTTTCCCTTTGTACCCTAATTCAGGGTCCAGAAGGTTAATTAACCCCTGTTTTTTGCTTTTTACTTTTAGTAAAAAAAACACAGTTTTTTTTAAAAACACAACATTTAAATTTTTTCCTGGCCAATTTTTTGACGAAATTTTAAAAACCAATGTTATCCAAGCTTTTTTAAAGGGTTCATTTGGAGTCAAAAAAATTTTAAAAATTTAAATTTAAAAAGATATCTCAAAAAAACATGTTTTCCCTTTTTAGAAAAAACCCGTATTTCAACAGAGAGGTGAGGCCCTGCCCCCGCGAGGGCAGTGGCACAAACTTTCCTGGAACGGGGCCCAGGCCCACAGCCCCAGAAAGGGGAGGGTCGCAGCGGGGGTCCCCGGGTTGAGGCCACAATTTGCCGCGGTCATCTAGGGGCCGTTTTTTGTTCAGAAACCCCAAAGGGCTTGTTTGGGGTTGACTAGGTTTTTCCTCTTCCCTCCCAAAACATCTGAAAAACCCCAAACCAAAGTCGGGGGGAACCTCAGAAAACAACCCCCCTTTTTTTTGGGCCCAAGGCAGGGAAAGGGGGGTTCAGCGGCCCCCCCTTTTCCCAACCCCCCCTCTGCCCCCACCCGGGTTTCCCCTCAGCCGGGAAGATCTATTTATTAAATTCTGGGCTAAAGCGCCACTATTAATTAAGCGGGGGAAATTAACAATTTTTAGGAGGGCAGTTAAAACTATTTGGCACAAGAAATGGGCCAAAATCGCCTGCTTCTTGCAGTGGGCCCAAAAAGTAAAAGATGTGGAGAGTGGCTTTTGGTAAGGCCCATTTGTGAGAGGTCAGCCTGTGCAATCCCAAGAAAAATGGTGTTTTGGGGAAACAGCTTACGATAAAACAAAAATAGTTTGTTTATTTTAAGCCAAACCGCCCCCTTTGGACCGATGGAGGAAAGGGGCTTAAATTCATCGTCAGGAAAAGGGGGGCCTCAGGAAAGAAAGCGAAAGCAGAAAAAGTGGGTTTGGGGCCCCCGGAGCCCAGCGGGAATAGCTTTGGTGGGGTTCGGAACCCAAGCCCCCCCCCGGGTTTTAAAAAAACCCTTCCCCCAGGTCCCAAGAAAGTAGCAGAAAACAGGGGCTCCAGCGAGGAAAAGCGGCGGCAGTGGGTCACTCAGTGGGGAACCCCCATGGGGGAAAAACCCGGATACTATCCCCCGGTTGTGGGCAGTTCTTTTGCTAAACAACCGGGAGGACCAAAAAGGGGGGGGGGGGGGAATATTAAAAATTCGGGCAAAAAAAGGTGAAGCGGGGCCAAAAAGGGAAAAAGCTAACAATTGGCACCAGGGCCCCTCCCCGGCCCCCCAAAAAACATGCAGCGCCACCAAACCCGGGGCCCTGGGAAAACCCCAGGCTCAGAATTGGGGTTTCCATCCTGCCCGCCCAAGTCAAACAGCGGGCGCAGAAACGCCCAGTGGCCCCCGCAGAAATTGCCCAAGCCAGAAAGGGCCCCCCTCCACCCCCCTCTGTAGAAGGGAGCTTTTTTCTCTTTGAAAACCCATCCCCCGCCCAAAAATCCCCGCCCCCCCCCTTTTCGCCTTACTTCATAGGCGCCGCAGCCCGTTCCCCCCGGGGGGGAAAATTTGCAAAGAGACAAAAAATATGCTTTCCAACCATCCTAATGTCGGGAGCTGATCTTTCTTTTTTTCCCCCAAGTTTTTGGAAACTTGCAGCCCCCCTTTCCAAATGGTGGCTTGAAAACCGTTCAGAAACCCTAATGGCTTGTGCCAGCCGAGATGGAGATTTCCAAAACCCGTAATTTTTTTTTTCCCAAAAAAAAGGCAGTACCACACTTCATAAATAGGGTAAACAAAAAGGGGGCAGTCCTTTAGCTTATGGGTTTGCCCCGGGTGCAGGGTTGCGGGGGGGACCGGACTTTTAACTACGGTGGGGGCCAAAACATGCCTTTTACTGCCCACGGGTTAAAATTTTGTTTCCAGCCCGGGCACACCAAAAAATTTGGGACGGGAGACCCCCTTTTTCCCCCCCCCTCCTCCACTTTGGGTCAAACTGCCCCCCAGCGCCAATGTCCACCTCCCCTCCCCACCACCACCACCTCTCAGCCTCCACAAATTAAAACCGGGCCCCATCAAAACCACAGTGTTAGGTCACAGCGGGTCACGCAGTTCAACCCCTTTGGCTTGCCTCACGAACGAAGTCCACAGGGGGGGAACTGGCTCCGCGAAAAGCAGCAAAAAAATCGATGTGTGGCTTTCCCCCGCCCAAACCGAAAAATGGGAACCATGGTAAACGGACAATGGGAGGAACATGGTGCCGCGCGGGGCAACCCGAGGGGGAAAGGCCTTTGCGCCCTCCCAAGGCGCCCCTGTTTCAATCGGGTTTTGTGAAAAGGTTCCGAAGTTTTCCACCGTTTCTTCATAACTTTAAAGAAAAGGGCCGGAAACTGTGCATGCACTTTTTTAAATTCCCCGTAAAAAAGCCAGGAACACCCCTCCTCTTTTTGCGGGCGGCAAAAGGGGGCCCACCCCCAACACACTCTGAAAAACAAGTTTTCCACCCCGGGAATTCCAGCCTCAAAAGGGGCCCAAAACCGGTATGAACAGAGAAAGGCCATTAACATTTTGGTTTATGGGGGACCAGGCAGGCCCAGAATACTCCCCTTTTTTAACTTTGATTCACCAAATTGGCAGCCATGCGTGAAAACCTCCGTTTGTTGGGGCCCAATACGAGGAGGCACTTAAATTTGTCGGGTCCCCGGGACTACGGTTTAATAACGTCATTCCCACTGTTTTAAATTGGTCCGGAAACAGAGGGCTAAAAAAAATCTGTCGGGGGCAGGGAAAGGAGACTGGCAACTACATCCCCGTGGCCAAAAGGCCCCGGGTGGGACTGAAATGGAGGAGGGGGGAGGACTTGGAAGCAGAACATTGCTGGTGAAATAAAGTGGTTTTTCCCTACCCGGGTAAAAAGAAAAGGGGACCATGAGCAGTAGGGTAAAGGGGAAGGGGGAAATTGAGGCCAACCCCCCCCAACACCGGGGCATAAAACCGGGGGAAAAGGCGGGGCCCCCTGGGATATTTGTGCAAGGCCCGGGCAAAAGCAAAAATCCCCTTTGCTATTGACAGCCGAATATTTCCGGGCCCCGGGCAGAGGGAAAAATTTTTTTTGGCCCCCCCCCCACCCTTTTGGGCCCCCTTCCAAAAACCGGCCCAAAAATAAATTTTATTTTTTCCCCCAGCTATTAGAGGGAAAAAAAACCTAAAATACTATAGGAAATTTCCCCTTAATCATTGGGCCCCCTCCCTATGTGCTGAAACCCGCCCCTCCTCTGCGGGCCCTGCCCGGGTTCCCCCAGCGCCCCGACAATTCCCGGCTGGGGGGGAAAAAAAAAGGGTGGGGGGTTTTTTGGGCCAAAACCCTCCCAACCCCAAAGTAACCAAACCCCCTTGAGTCACTAAAGAGCACCCCTTTCACCCCCCTTTTTGAGGGGGGCAGTCGCCACAGCAGCACCCGGCAGCAGGCCCGGAGCGGGTCCCTAAACCCAACAGGTTTTGGCCTACTTGGACACCCCCCACCCCTCAGTTAGAAGATCCGCTGGCCCAATTTGGGCTTTAAAAACAAAAAGTGGGGGGCCCCCCAATTTTCCCGATTTTGCAGTGGAAACTGCCCCCCCCCGGGCCAGTTTTGGTGGCAAAACCCGGGGGGTTAAATTTGGGGCGGGGGCCCCTCCGTTACCCCAAAGACCCCCCCCTTTGTCCACGGGCCCAATTAACAGACTCCCCTTTGTCAAAAATAAATTTCCGGGGCGTGGAAGGGCCAGGTTTTCCCCACACCCCAAAACCCTTTGGGCGAAAAGTCGGGTTCAAACAACCTGCCCAGCCACTTTTCTGTTTCCGCCACCCGCCTGATGCCAAACAACCTGCTGCCAGTTTCTCCATCCCCTCCCAAACCTTTCTTTCCCAGGACTGGTTTTGGGCCCCCACCCAACATTTCTAAAAATTGGCCCTCTATGCCCTCATGCGCTGCTCGTTGCGTTGCCTTTGACACCAAACACGTTTCATTGTGCCACTGTCTGACCCCCATGCTGCTGGCGGGGGCTGCTGCCATGCCCCCCCAACTGGGGTTTTTTAATTTTAAGCCCCCTCCCTGCTCAAAATTGCTGCGGGCCGCCGTACCCCGTTTCTCACCCATTGGCCACTTTTTGGGGCTTCCTCCTTTTTTGGGGGCCCCCAACCCCAAAATTTGTCATTGTGCCACTGCCTAAACCTCAAAAACTCTGCCCCCCCCCGTAAACCCCCCAAACCACTGGTGATTTTTTGCCACCTTTTGGCCTAATACTGTTTTGCCCCCCAATCCCAAAAATGTCATTGTGCCACCCCTTTACCTCATGCTGCGCTGTTTTTTACCTCCACACTTTGTGATTGTGCCACCCCCCTGTGGCCAAATTTAAATTTTTTTGGGCCACCAATCCCAAAAGTAAATTGTGCCATTTGGCCTGACCTAAAAGCTTCCCCCCGGCCGGACCCCGCTCTCAGTAAATTGTCCCAAATTTTTCTGGGGGCTTCCTCCTTTTTTTCCCCCTTTTCCAAATGCCCATTTTGCCCGGGCCTTTGACCTCAAATCTGCTGCCGCCGTGACCTCCTCCCTAGTCTTTTGTCCCACCTTGGCTTCCTCGGTTTTGGCCACCTCCAAATGTCTTTGGGGCCATTTGCCTGACCTCATGCGCTGTGGTTTCCCCGCCGTCAACCTCCCACATTTCGTCACAATGTTAAACCTGAGCTCTCAACTTGCTTTTTTCCAGCTTTCCCCCTGGAAAGAACAAAAATCGGGCCCAAACATTCCCGCTTCAGTTTTTTGGGTCAGTTTTGGCCCTCTTAAAAAAGTGCCCAGGGAATTTTATAGTGAAGCATTCAAAAGCGGGGGGCAGTCAACTGGTGTCATACTAAAACACAACATTGTATGAAGCCCCAAAACAAGCCCCCCCTGAAATTATTTAAGTCAAGGCAAAAAGTTCAAACAGCCCGTGAAAGGCCTGGAAAAAAAGCTTTTTTAAAAACCGCAAATCGGCCGAAGAAATTGGGAAAAAACGAATTTTGTCGAAAATTCGCCGAATGCCCCAAAAAACGAATTTTGAAAAATTTCCGCCCAAATTTAAAGTAAAAAACCTGAAAAAAACCAGAAACCCCCCCCCCAATTCCCCCCCCAAGATAAAATTAAAAAAACCCCAAAACCCCAAAACCCCTCCAAAATTTTTTTAAATTTTTTAAAAAAAAAATTTTCCAAAAAAACAAATTTTTTTGCCCCCCCCCCAACAAACCTATAGATAGTAAATAAAACCCCCCATAAAACCCCCCAAAACTATTTTCCCCCAAAATAAAACCCTAATGGTTTTCTATGAAAGGGGGAAAAAAATAAAAAAATTTTTCCCTTTTTCCCCAGAAGGCCAAAGGGGAAAACAAATCCCCCCCCCCCTACTCCCCCACCAAAAAAAAAAAACCCCCCTGGGGGAAATTTCACATTTTAGTTTTTTTCCCCCCTCTGGCTGTTTGGAAACAGCTGAAATTTTTTCCCCGGGAATTTAAACCCCCTTTGTGTTCCCCTCCCAGTTAACCCCTTTCCCGTTTTAACCCTGATTTTGTCCCAATCATGCTTTTCTATAAAGTTTTTCTGCTGAAATTTTCTGCCATTTTTTACCATTTCCAAAACCCTTCTTTTGGACCCCCAAAAACCAAAAACCCCCCCTTCCTACGACTAAAACCGCTGTGACAGTCCCCCCCTCCCCCAAAAAAGCCCCCCCCTTTGTCCTTATTTTCCCCATTGTTAAACTGCGAAAAAGCCATGTAAAGGGGTTTGGGGGAACCGGGAAAAATTTTTTCCCCCCCCAAAAAAAAGCGAAAAAAACCAAAATTTTTTTCCGGGTCCTTGCAATGGTTTTTTGGGGGAAAAGCCCGGGGGTTTTCTTTAAAACCCCTTTTTCCCTTCCCTGCGTGGTTTTCCATTTTAAATTTTTAAATTCACATTTCCAAAATTGGTGGTCCCCAAAAAAGGACCAAAAATCCCCCAAAGGCGTTCTCCCCGGAAATAAACCCTAACTGACCCCGAAAGAAAATGCCCCAAATGAAAAAATGCCCCCAATAGGTTTCCCCCAAAAAATTCCCCCCCTTCCCCCCAAATCCCGGGCAAATCACCAAAATTTTTTCCCCCAAACCAATTGGGTCTAAATTTTGGACAAAACTTTTCAAAAGGGCTGAAGCCCACTTAACCGAAACTTCTGGATGAAGTTAAAAAACTCCCACCAGTACCTGAAACCGTTTTTAAATCCCCCCTCCTCCAGTTCTTTATCAGTTTCCAGTCCACACTTCTTGCCCGCGGGCTTCTTTGGTTTTTCCCCCAAAAACATTTTTTGTAACTGTTAGCTCACGGTTTTTTGCCCGAGCGTCTGTGCCCGTTAGCTTTTTGGTTTCCCCTTTAGAACGTATTGACCCTCTAATTTCTAAGAATTTTTCCCCCGGGATTTTGGCTATCATCCTCCCCTTTTCGCCCAGTTCTAATTCCAGAGGGGGGGTTTGTTTTTGCCCCCACTTTTCTTTTGGGGCACTTGGCTAGCCCAGAGGGGGTGGCTTTACGGGGATGGGTACTATCACAAAACCAAAGGCCGCGTCCCCTTTTTAAATTCGCGATCATGGCCCCATGCCCTCTAAAAAGGGCCTTTTGGAAACCGTATCAAAATTTTTGTTTGTCTCAGTCCATGCTACAGCTCCCATTGTGGACCTGGGGCTTTGGGCCGAAATTCCCCAAAATTTTTCCCCCTGTCCCTCTCCCCTCGGATAGCGGGACTCACCTGACTCGCTCCTGTTTCCTTTTTTCCGTGTTCCTGCATTACCTGCGCGTGCATGCATCCTCCCTCATCTGGGTTTAAAGGGACAATGTTCAAATTACCTGTTTACCTCCTTGTGTTACAAGAAACTTCATGGACTGTTCCGGGTCAGTTTATGAATGTCCATCTGAGCTCCTGACCTCTGGCTGCTGGTTACTGCTGTTCCTGTTCCAGAGTTAAACCCTGTGTTATCTGCATATGTACTACTGGTGTTCCTGCCACTGCACCAGCTTGCTATTTACATTACTTATGCTGTTATCTCAACGTTGCTAAAGTCTGTTACCTGTCTGGGACTCTGCTACCTGTCTACAGCTATACCTGCTGTGATCAGTCATCTCTGCCAGCACCAGGTGTCCTATGTCTTGCACTTCAGCTGTCACCACAAGTAGCCACGTCAGCGACCTGGGGGTTCCCCACGGTGAAGTACGCCCAGCCTTGCGGTGGGCTCTGGTGAAGACCAGGGGCCTCTTAGGCTCCACTCCCTGGTGTGTTCTCCATCTTATACCATCTACGCTTGCGGTGGCCCATAGGATCCACAATATCTGGCGTTCTACGGTGTCAGTCCTAACTGACCCACAGATATGTGACACATCTTAAGGGGATCGACACTTTCTGGTCAGTGGATACGGCACACGATAAACACGGCACTCGGATCACACCGTAAATTTTAAGACTAGCCTCAGCCAGCTTCATTCCTTCTCAGGCACAGATTTACAGAAAACATAAAACAAATCCTTGGCTGTCCAGCCACTAACTAAACATGTATAATTTCCTTTTTTCTACCAGTGGTCTATGCCTGCCGCACAAATCCACCAACCCAGAGTCCTCACCAGACAGTCGTCTACATGTGGACACCTGGGGTTCAGGCTTTTTTTTTCCAGATCCTGGTGAGACCTGGATCTGGAAAATGGGAACAGCCTCGAACCCGCACTACAGCTGTTCCGGAAAAAGCCAGACCATAATGGCTGGGTATCAGCCATACTAGGTACAAAAGTCAGCAACCTAGTGTTGCTGACCAAAAACTGCTGGCTTCCCCTCGGTGACACGTCCCTAGCAGATGACCTGCTGTACTCCACCTAATGGCTGACCCATGCAGTCGTCTAAGGTCACTCTGCCACAATAGCCATATGAGCTCTTATTTTTTTGCAGGACAAGAGTACCATTTATTATACTATATTATAGATTGGGAATAAAATTTGTATCTTATATTAATTGATGATGCTATTTTTGGGAAGAAAAGTGATTAAAAAAAACTTCATGACATTAAATATAATTAATGTTATAACTTAATAGATCAGACTTGTTTATTTTTTTTTTACCATGACAAATGGGAAAAGTTGGATGTTTTAAAAGTTTAACTACTGTGTCCTAATGGAGTTAAGCAATGTGATAGACAGACCCCTATTCTAAATATTTATGGACTATATAATAACAGGGTATGTCCCAAAGGATTGGCACGTAGCAAATGTGGTGCCAATATTCAAAAAGGGTCAAAAAGTGATCCTGGAAACTAGTTTAACCTCTGTTGCAGGTAAAATGTTTGAAGGTTTTCTAAGAGATGCTATCCTGGAATATCTCACTGACAATAAATGTATAACTCCACTCCAGCATGGGTTTATGAAGGATCGGTCCTGTGAAACTTATCTCATCAGCTTCTATGAGGAGTTCAGTTCTAGACTGGATGGTGGTAAGGCATTGGATGTTGTATATCTAGATTTTTCTAAAGCATTTGATACTGTACCCCATAAAAGGTTGGTAAGTAAAATGAGAATGCTTGGACTGGGGGAAAATGCTTTCAAGTGGGTAAGTAACTGGCTCAGTGATAGAAAACAAAGGGTGGTGATTAATGGTACATACTCAGACTGGATCTCTGTTACTTGTTGGCACAAGGGTCAGTATTGGGCCCTATCCTCTTTAATATTTTCATTAATTATCTTACACATGGATTGCACAGTAGAATATCGATCTTTGCAGATGATACTAAGCTTTGTAAAGTAATCAACACAATAGAGGATAATGTTTTATTACAAAGGGATCTGGATAAGTTGGAGGTCTGGACAAAGAAATGGCAGATGAAGCTTAACACAGATAAATGCAAGGTTCTGCACACAGGGAATGAAAATCCATTCCATGATTACATGTTAAACAGAAAAACATTTTGAAAAAGTGACATGGAAAAGGACTTGGAAATTCTGGTGGACAGTAAACTTAATTGTAGCAGCCAGTGTCAGGCAGATGCTGCCAAGGCAAATAGAATTATGGGGTGTATTAAAAGGGGCATAAATGCACATGATGAGAACATTATTCTCCCATTATACAAGTCACTGGTTAGACCACACATGGAATATTGTGTACAGTTTTCTGCACCAGTTTACAGGAAATATATTGTAGAGCTTGAACAGGTACAAAGGCGGGCGACAAAAACAATAAAATTACTGGGTGCACTACAATATCCATAAAGATTAACAAGATTAGGGAAAAGAGGGGGGGACATAATAAATATGTTTAAATATATTAATGGTCAATATAGAGATCTCTCTCAAGATCTATTTATACCCAGGACTGGATCTAGAAAAAGGGGGCATCCTCTACTTCTTGAGGAAAGAAACATGGAAAGGGATTCTTTACTGTAAGAGCAGTGAGACTGTGGAACTCTCTGCCAGAGGAACTTGTCATGGTGAATTCACTAACAGAGTTCAAAAAGGGTGTAGATGCGTTTCTGGAGCATAATGATATAACAAGTTATAGTGATTAAGATTCTGGAGAAGGGTCGTCGATCCAGGTATTTATTCTGATTGCCAGATTGGAGTCAGGAAGGATTTTTTTCCCTGAAATGAGGACAAGTGACTTCTACCTCATGGGGGTTTTTGCCTTCCTCTGGATCAATACTTTAGCACAATAGGCTGAACTGGATGGACGTCTGTCTTTTTTCGGCCTTACAAACTATGTAACTATGTAACTTTGTATGAAAACTGTCTAGGTCTAAGACTGTCTTTGTTCCTCAGAGCAACCAATCAACACACTAAAAAACTAAACACACAAGAAGAAAAACATTTTTAAAAATAATGGCGGTCTATAGGATTAAAATGACATAGACTGTTTGAAAAAATGCCACTGACACCAAATAATAGGTAACAGAAAACACCATAAAGAAAACAAAATAAAATATTTTTTGCAGTGTATTTCATATTTCCCTATTGACTTCCATTTATAGTTTTACCATAGCAATTTTTGCCCAAAAAGATGCAGCCAAAAACACAACTAAAAATACAACACTCTGTTCCAAATATACTACATGTAACATCAGACAAAAAGGGGGTTTGTTTAAACTGGCTTCCACTAGGCGGGCGTAAAACCCAAATTACTGGGGGCAATAGAAAACCAGTGCGGGGCAGCCTATCGGAAAATTCAAGCAGGTCTGTATTTTTGGTTCCTGAGGAGCTGATGCCCCCCCAAAAAAACTGGGAGGGGATATGGAAAGGGAAATGTTAATGGAATATATTGCAAAGGGGACTTTGTTTTTGAAAGATTTTTAAAAAAAAAAAAGCAATCTTTGTAGTGAGAAAACCCCCTTTTTTAAAGCGTGTTTCAATGCCATATTTGCGGCCCCGAAATTTTGGGGGAGCGAAAATTGGGGGCCTGAAATTAGGGCCCAAAATTTGGACCAAAAATTTTGGTAAAAGAAAAATTGGGTAAACTCCTGCCCCAACCAAAAGGGGGATATAATGCATAAAATAATTTTTATTTAAAAGAGGTGTAAAACTTGTTTAAAAATTTACAGGATAGAGAAATATAAAAACCCCTCAACAAGTGTTTTAAACATAGATTGATTTATACCATGGTAAAAATTGAGCCCTTTAAAGTCGACGTTTCGGCGGGACCATTTATAAAGGGGAATCTATAATAAGAAAAATTTATAAGAAAAACAGGAGAAAAATAAGAAACTGTACTGAAGAAAAAAAGGTATTGAATAGTAAAAAATAAGGCAAGATTAAAAAACATAATAGGTGACAAAAGATTAGAAAAATTAAAAAGGGGGGAAAAGGGGAAAATAATTAAACAGAGATGAAATGGGAAATGTCTTACCAAGAATATATAAAAACGGGTTTTAAAGGGGGAATGCAACCCGAGCAAAAGGCGCTTTTGGAAAATATGCTAAAAAAGGTAAGAAAAAAAGGGGGGTTCAAATACAGGGATAAATGTTGGAAACCCGCGTATATATAGTGAAAAATAGTAGTGGATTACCAAAGGGATAAAAAGGGAAATGTCCACCCAACAAGAAAAGGGAAAAGGGCCCTTTCCGGGGAAAATTGCGGAGATGCCCGGGGCCCACAAAAAAGCAAGGGGAAGGGTAAGAACTAAATATGGGGAGAGGGGGGAAAGGGGGCCAAAGTAATAAAACTTGTACCTTGATGTTGGGAGGGGTCCACAGGGGGGTTGAGTGGGATGCGGTTTTCCCGGCGTCTGAGAGACGCGCTGGGGCCCCAAAATTATTTTAACCCGCGCGGGGCCGGGGCTGAAACTCCCCCGCGCATGGCGATCCCGAAGTTTGGGCAAAAAGGGGGCAAAAGGGGCCCTAGGGGCCCTGCCCCGAACCCGGGCGAGGCGCAATGCGGTTCCCGGGCGTCAGGAAAATAAACAGAGAGTAAAAAAAAGTTTTTGGAAAAGATAAAGAAATGTAAAAAGGGGGGGGGGGGTTGGGGATATAAATAAAAGGAAATGAAGATGTAGTGGAATTAGTGGGGATCATAAAAATAGAAGAAAAGGGAAAACCCGATGGGCAATACATACAAAAAGGGGTATATCCCCAGGGGACCAGCCGAAAACAGGGTGCATTTTTTTGACCCTGTAACAAAAAAAAATAAAGATTAGACTTTTGGAAAAAGATACTTTTTGTTGTAAAAAATTAACCCAAAATAGTAGATAATAGCGGGGAAAAGGGGAAAAGTTTTCAAATTTGTTTTATGGATGACATATATAGTAGTAAACCAGTTTTGCAAATTAAAAATTTGGGGCCCAAAAAGCTTTAACTTTAAAAAACCCTGTTTGCGCGTTTGGGCATGTTTGAGCACAAGAAAAATTTTTGGGTTTGAAATTTTTTTAGTATCGCATATCAAAATTCCCGGTTAGACCATTCGGTTCAAAGAGCCCTCAATGTTTTTGATCCAGTAT
This sequence comes from Phyllomedusa bahiana, assembly GCA_025379985.1. Taxonomy (NCBI): domain Eukaryota; kingdom Metazoa; phylum Chordata; class Amphibia; order Anura; family Hylidae; genus Phyllomedusa; species Phyllomedusa bahiana. The sequence continues at coordinate 22,887 of JAODAL010029070.1, read as the reverse complement.
CGCTCACTTTTTGAGCAGAGTGGCGATACGATTACCTCCAGGGAGGGGGAAATGGGGAACTTGCTAAATTTAAACCGGGAAACGAAAGCGGGGGGACGGATTTTTTTTTAAGTTCAAAAAGTGAGAGGGAAAATTGAAAGTAGGGGTGTTTTTTAATCGGGGTTTTGTCGATTTTTTGTTTGGAGTACGATTTTTTTTGGCCGGGGGGTTTTTTGAAAAAAAGAAAGGCTAGGCCCATGGGCATTTGATCAAAATAGCCCAAAAAAATTAAAAGCGACATGTGAAAAAACCTCTAATGCAAAAATTTTTTGCCCTTTGTGTGTGGGTGGGTAAAGAATTCCCCTTTTTGTTACAAAAAAGAACATTGCCCCAAAACCCCCCCAGGAAAGGGAAAAGGTGCCTTTTTTTAAAGGGGGTAGAAAAGGGTTTCATTTGTCGGGTGGGTTGGGCTTGTTGGGAAACCAATGTCGGGCCCCTGCCCAAAATGGTAACGAGATTTTTTGTCTCTCTTAAAGAATTTTTATTTGGGGGTTTTTGGGAAATTTCCCTGACATCAGGATATGACCGCCCTCAGAAAATGGACCAATGGCGTCGGATGATTGGTAAACCTTGGCCAAAAAGGGGGTTTGGTACTTAAAAAATAAAGGAAAAAGTTGTAAAGGAATCTTTTTTCGGGGTTGAGGGGTCTGTGTATCTGTGGGGGGTGGAGGTAAACTTTGTTAGTCAACTGGTTTGGGGTTTTGGCCCGTTTAGGAACCGTGAGGTCATTTCTCGTAGACGTGTGCCCGCGTTTTTAATGTGGACCTTCCCACTATGCGCTGTATTTTAGTGTTTTGAAGCGGGGTTTTAATGACTTCTTCATTTTTGGGGCATGTGCTTTTTAAAATGCAAAAGGCTGTTACGGTTTTGTGGGGTTTTTTTTTTGGGCAGGAAAACCCAAATTACCTTTTAAAAATCTTTAAAAAAATGATGGTATCAAGGAAGTTAAAACTGTTGGTTTACTGTAGTGTATGGTGAACTTAAGGTCAGGGAGGACAGTGTTAATATGAGTATGAAAAATTTGAGAAAGTATGTTTTGTGAGCCTAGCCGGGTGCAGAAGATGTATCAATATTCGAAGCCAAAAAGGTTTTCCATGTTGTGGAAAAAGAGGATGTTGAAAAGAAAATTTTGGGCATTTCAAAGATGGCCAAGAAAATGTTTCGCTATGGTGGAGCGGGAAAATTTCTCCCCAAGCGGGGCCTTTAGATTGTTGGGAATTTTTGGTCAAAAATTTAAAAAGTAAATTTTTATGAAGAAATAAAAGGGCAAAAGATCCAGACAGAAATTTTTTAGTTCTTGTTGAAATTTGGGGTTTGGGCCAAGAAAAAACAACCAGCAGTAAGACCCAGTTCGTGATCCCTTTTAAGTAAAAATAGACTTGTTTTTGTCCCAAGTAAAAAAGAAAATTTAGGTTGGGGGTATAGGTGAAATCGTTAATTCCCTTTTTAGGGAAAATGGCTTTTCAAAAAAGAAAAGATGGTTTTTTTACGCACTAGGGGGTTTTTAGGGGTCTTTTCCCAAATAGTTTTTAAAAACAGGGTGAAAGGACAGAGTCAGTAGATGCTCAATGGGAAAAAAGGTGGTTTCACGGGGATCCTTTTTGGGGTTTTGGGGGGGGGGTATGTAAAAAACTGGAATAATGGGGTGATGGTTTGTAAGAAATTTTTGTGTGCGGGATTATGGTATTGGCCCCCCAAAATGCGTTGTAAGGTTTTTTTGGGGGTAAGTGCAACTTTATGGTGTTTTGTGGGTCCCCATTGATAGGGTTTTTATGTAGAGGCGTCCCGCTAAAATTTGGGGTTTGAATTTCATCACGGTACATTTGTTTATCCTTAAAGAATAGCCCCGCCTTTTTTCGGCTTTGGTTTTATAATAATGTCCGGGAAAGGTCACATAGGTATTTCAAAGCCCCGTCGTTTTTGTCCCGGGAGAGTTGGAAAGAAATTTAAAGTTCCCTTTGGTAATATTTTGTTTTTAAAGAGTAAAGGGCACGTTGTAAAAGATTGATAAATTTTCTACAGGGTGATTTGCGTTTTGGGAGGATTGAAAGTTTGATTTTAATCCGAGATTGAGTTTGGAGTTTGGGGAAAAAAAAGGAGTTTTCATTCCCGGGCAAGGGGTTAAAATTTTTCATGTTTATCGTCCCAAAATTTGGGCTTTTTGTCCAATGGACCGTAGAAAAAGTTTAAGATCTTAAAGTGTGTAAAGGAGTCAAAATTTTAAAATTTGGGCAAAAAAGACAGTCCCCTTTATAAGAAGAGACATTTCAAAAAATTCAAAAAACGAGAAAATGGGGAAAAATTAAAGAGGGCTCACCCTGTGACCTTGTTTTGTAAAAGAGGTGGCTGTCCTCCTCCCCCTGCGTACTTTGGGCGGTGCCCCGGGAAATCCCCCCTCTTTTTCGTCGTTCCACGTTCCCCCTCCCCAAAAAAATTTTCTATTGGGGAAGAAGGAGCCGTCACTGTCGGAACCAGAGGGTGTTTTTGTAAAATTGTTTTTCACGATTTTAAAAGGAGAGCATGGATAAGAGGAAGGTTTTGATCCTGCCATCTAAGCACATAATTTAAGTAGTCCTCAGTATCGCGGTAAATTTTTGGGCCGTTCTTTTTCTTTGTTGGTTTTTAAAAAACCCAGAATTTTTTTTTCTGGTTTTATCTTTTTAAGGATGTCCACTCTTCTGTTGAGATGGGGGAACTCACCCGACTTTGATTCCCTTTTTCGATCTTTTTTTCAGATTCTTCAAGTTTGAACCCGGGAGTGTTTCAAATTTTTTAAAAAAAATTTAAATCAAAAGAGCAATTTTTTAAGTTGTTCCCAAAAAAATTTTTTACGTTTCGGGGTAAACCGGAAGATTGGGTCTTAGGTGACAAAGAAGACCTTATGGGAAAAGTTTTACTTTATGGTACTCCAAATGAGTGGGCAGCATGGGGCTCATACGCTGTGCGTTTTTCTTTAAATTTTTTTTATAATCCCTTTTTTAAGTTTCCCATGGGGGAATTTTGTAGAAATTCTCTAGAGAAAAGTTAATTAGAATAATCCTTTTCAGCCCAGAAAGGGATAGGGGAAATTTCTTCTCGAGTTTATTAGTAATGGGAAATAAAAATGGCGGGTTTCAAAAGGGGCCCAAAAAAACTTAAATCATAGAAAAAATGGTCACGCCAAAACCAAAAGGGAAAGGGATTAAAGTGGTGCTAGTGAGAAAAGGGAGTCTTGCCAGACTAAAAGTTAAAAATTTTTAAACTCAAGCACACCTTGGGGGGTATCATGCCAAAAAATTAATGTTTATTTACAAAAGGTGTAAAACATGCTCAAAATTTTCAGGATAGGGGAAATTTGAACATATCAACAAGTCTTTAATAGATTGATTTTTACCATTGGGGGAAATTTATGTCAATAAAAAGGGGCGAAAGTTTTGGCAAAGCCCTTTTTAAAAAAAGACTTCCCATAATTTTAAAAAAAAAATATATATAGGAAACAGGAGAAAAAAAAGAAATGTACTGAAAAAGAATAAGGGATAGAAAGTAAAAACCCAAGGCAAGAGTTTAAACATAATAGGTGACAGAAGAGATGAATTTATAAGGCCGGAAAGGGAAAGATAATTAAACAGAGATGAAATAGGATGTTTTTTAAACCCAAAAGGGTTATATGGGAAAAATTTTAAAGGGGAAAGCTATCAGAGCCAAGGCCGGGTATGAGATTTTGCTGGGAAAAATTTTTTAAAAAATAGGGTCAAATAATAAAAAAATGCTGGCCCAAAACCCATATAAAAAGTAGAAAAAAGTAGTGGTTAAACCAAAAATGGGTAATAAGGGTGTCCCCGCCCCCAAGAAAAAGGGGGAAAAAGGAACCTTCCCGGGGAATTTTGGAGATGTCCGGGCACTAAAAGGGACAAGGGGAAGGGGTAAGAACTAAGTAAAAGGAGCTGGTGGGTAAGGGCCAAAGTAATAAAACACGTACCTTGATGTTGGGAGAATCGGACACACGTCCGAGTGGGATGCAGGCTGCCGACGTCTGAGAGACGCGCTGTGGCCCGGAAATAGCTAATCGCTAGCGCGCTGAAACTTCCGAAGTATGGGCAGAAAGGGCAAAAGGGCTAGTGCGCCTGCGCCAAATCGGCGCATGCGCAATGCGGTTGCCGGCGTCAGGAAAATAAACAGAGAGTAGAAAAGGTGTTGGTAAAGATAAAGAAATGTAAAAAGAGGGGGTAGAGATATAAATATAGGAATGAGAGATGTAGGGGAGAATATGGGGATCATATAGAATAAAGAGAAAGAACAAGCGATGGGCAATACATACAAAAAGGTATATGCCCAAGACCAGCCGTATACAGTGCATTATTTGATCTGTAACATAAATAAATAAAGATTAGACTATAGGTAAGATACATTTAGTGTGTATCCTACATCTCTCATTCCTATATTTATATCTCTACCCCCTCTTTTTACATTTCTTTATCTTTACCAACACCTTTTCTACTCTCTGTTTTTTTCCTGACGCCGGCAACCGCATTGCGCCTGCGCCGATTTTTGGCGCAGGGCGCACTAGCCCTTTTGCCCTTTCTGCCCACACTTCGGCATCGCGCATGCGCAGAAGTTCCAGCGCGCGCGCGATTAGCTATTTCCGGGCCACAGCACGTCTCTCAGACGCCGGCAGCCTGCATCCCACTCGGACGTGTGTCCGATTCGCCCAACATCAAGGTACGTGTTTTATTACTTTGGCCCTTACCCACCAGCTCCTATACTTAGTTCTTACCTCTTCCCCCTTGTCTTTTAGTGCCCGGACATCTCCAGCTATTCCCCGGAGGTCCTATTACCCTTTCTTGTGGCTGGACATCCTTATTATCACTTTGGTAATCCACTACTAATTCCACTATATAAACTGCGGTTTGCCACATTTATCATGAAATTTAACCCTATATTTTTTTAAACCTTTTTTCAGCATACTCTATAGCGCCATGTGCTCTGATAGCATTCCCATCAACCTGTTCATATATATCTCTTGGTAAGACATCCTATTTAAATCTCTGTTTAATTATCTTTCCCTTTCCCGCCTTTATATTATTCTATCTCTTCTTTTCACCTATTATGTGTTACTCTTGCCTCTAGTTTTACTATTCTATACCTTATTCCTTCTTCATACAGTAAAATTATTTTCTCCTGTTTACTATATATATTTTTCTTAATTATAGATGCCCTCTTGATAAAGGCGTCTGCCGAAACGCGACTTTATTGAAAATCAATTTCACCATGGTATAAATCAATCTATGAAAAGCACTTGTTGATATGTTCATATTTCTCTATCTCTGTAAAATTGAGCATGTTCTGCACCTCTTGTAAATAAACATTATTTATATGCATGAAAACCCTTTTGGTGTGCAGTGAGTTTAACAATTTTACAAATAGTCTGGCATGATCTGCCTTCTCCCCAAAGCACCCACTTTAACCCCTCTTCCCGTTGGTGTGCGTGACCATTTTTTCTATGATTTAAGCTTATTTTGGCCTTCGCACCCGCCATTTATATTTGCCATTACTAATGACGTCCGAAGTATTTGCCTATACCAATTCTGAGGCTGACAGGATTATTGCTAATTCAACTATTTCTAGAGAATTTCTACATATTCCCCCATCGGAACTTAGAAAAAGGGGGTTTTATGAAAAAGAATTAAGAAAACGCACAGCGTATGAGCTGCATGCTCCCCACACTCACTGAGTACCATAAAGTACAACGTATCCCTAGAGGTCTTCGTTGTCACCTAAGACCCACTATCTTCTCGGATGACTCCGAATACTGTAATAAATTCAGGAACATACTTAACAAGTGCTCTTTTGATCTTATTTTGTTATTTTGTTAACAATTGAAACACTGCAAGTCAAACTCGAAGAATCTGCAAAAAAGATCGAGAGTATCGAAGTACAGCTGAGTTCCTCCATCTCAACAGAAGAGTGGACATCCTTGAAAGATAAAATCCAGAAAACAATCTCGGATTTTAGAACCAACAACGAGCAAAAGAAGCGGACCAAAATTATCCGCGATACTGAGGACTACTTGAATGATAGTGTCTATAGATGGCAGGATCATACTTTCCTCTTATCCACCTCCCCAAATTTAATCGTGATAACAATACATCACATCCTCTGGTTTCCGACAGTGACGGCTCCTTTTTCCCACCAATAGACAAGGTTTTTTAGGGAGAGAACTGGAGGACGACGACAAAAAACGGACCTAACCGCACCGACCATAACCAGGGGGAGGGGGACAGCCACCTCGTGTACTAACAAGGTCACAGGTGAGTCTCAGTTAATATACAACATTTCATCTCGTAATTTGAATTCTTCTGAAATGTCTCTTTTTAGTAAAGGACTGTCATTTTGCCCTACTTCTACATTTGACTCCTTTACACTACATGAAGATCTCCAACGTTTCTACAGGTCCATTTGGACGATAAACATGATATAAGTCCGGACCCATTGCCACAGGCTGACACTCCTCTTTTCTCCATCTCCAAACTCAATCTGAGATTAAAATCGACCTTCAATCCTCCCACACGCTATCACCCTGTAGAAACATTTATCAATCTTGTACAACGTGATCTGACGTCTTTAAACACACATATTAGCCAATGAGACATTAAATTTCGTGCCAACCTCTCCCAGACAGAACGACAGGCTTTGAAATACCTATGTGACCATGACGACATTATTATCAAGCCAGCCGACAAAGGCGGGGCTATCGTCATTAGGAAAAAAACAAAGGGTACCGTGATGAAATTCAACGCCGATTAGCTGACGCCTCTACATACAAACCTATCAATAGGGATCCCACTAACACTATCAGTGCACTTATCCAAGAAACCATACAACAACAGCTGGAGGCCAATACCATAGATTCGCGCACAGCAGAATTTCTTACTAACCATCATCCCATTATTCCAGTATTTTACATACTCCCCAAAATCCAAAAGGATCCCGTGAAACCACCGGGTTTCGTCCATTTTTAGCATCTACTGACTCTGTCCTTTCACCTCTGTCTATACTACTTGAAAAGATCCTAACACCCCTAGTGCGTACAACACCATCTTTTCTTCTTGATACGAACAGTTTTCTAGACAGAATTAGGACGATTTCACCTATATCCCAACCTCATTTTCTTGTTACTTGGGACGTAACAAGTCTATATACTTCAATTGATCACGAACTGGGTCTTACTGCTGTTGATCGTTTCTTGGACTTACACCATTTTCAACAAGAAGCTAAACAATTCTGTCTGGATCTTTTGTCACTTATTCTTCATAACAATTACTTCCTATTTTCTGACCAATATTACCTACAATCTAAAGGGACCGCTATGGGGAGCAATGTCGCTCCACCATATCGAAAAATTTTCATGGCCATCTTTGAATATGACCATGTCTATCAACATCCTCTCTTTACACAACATGCCATCCTTTGGCTTCGATATATTGATGACATCTTCTGCATCTGGCTAGGCTCACTAACATCACTTCTCGAATTTCATACTCATATTAACAACTGTCCCCCCCTGACCTTAATTCACCATACACTACATTGACCAACAGATTAAACTTCCTTGATACCATCATTTCTTCAGATCTACAGGTAACTTGTCGTCTGACCTATATAAAAAACCCACAGACCGTAACAGCCTTTTGCATTTTCAAAGCAACCATGCCCCGAACATGAAGAAGTCATTACCACGCTCTCAATACACCAGGATACAGCGCATAGTGCAAGATCCACATATACGCGACACACGTCTACGAGAAATGACCTCACGGTTCCTAGAACGTGGCTATCCCCAACACCTGTTGACTAGACAAGCTTTAAACCCCCACCAACCACAGATACGACAGACATCAACCTTGACAACAGATCCTCTTCAAAAACGTATTCCCTTATTTTTGAAGTACCACCCCTTTAAAGGCCAAGGTTCAAACCAGATCATCCGACCCATTGGTCCATACTGAGACGGTCATATCCTGATGTACAGGAAAATTTCCAAAATCCCCCACTACAAAGCTTTTTAAAAGAGACAAAAATCTGCGTGACCAATTGGTCAGGGCAGACATTGGTCCAACACGCATGACTACCCGACAAATTCCTTCTCTACCCCTAAAAATGGCACCTTTCCCTGCCTGGGGTGTGCGCAATGTTCTTTTGTAACTAAAGGGGAAAATTTTTCACCCACCCACACACAGGACAGAAATTTCGCATTAGAGGTTTTTTCACATGTCGCTCTAATTTTTGTCTATCTGATAAATGCCCAAAGTGGCCTAGCCTACTGGGACAAACCAAACCCCGGCCAAAAAAAGATCGTATCTCCAAACATAAATCGACAATCCGATGTAAAGACACTCTACTTTCAATTCCCCTCACACTTTCTTGAACTTAACCACCATCCGTCCCAGCTACGTTTTTCCCCAGGGGAAATGACAAGTTCCGATTCCCCGTCGTGGAGGGAATCGTAAACGCCACTCTGCTCAAACGGAAACGATACTGGATCTACACATTGAGGACCTAGAACCGAAATGGCCTCAACCGTGGAATTTGATATGCGATACTAAATATTTTTACCATATAATTTTTTCTTGTGCTCTATCATGCCCGATCGCGTCAGCAGGTTTTCTTATGTTATGCATTTTGCCTCAATTATACTTTGTTACACGTTTCACTACTATATATGTCATGCCATATCTATTTAGCATACTTGTTTTCTTTTATCCTGCTGATTATCTACTATTTTGATTAATATTTACACACTTAATGTATCTTACCTATAGCTAATCTTTATTTATTTATGTTACAGATCAAATAAAGCACCTGATACGGCTGGTCTCTGGGCATAACCTTTATGTATGTATTAGCCCATCGCTGTCCTTTCTCTTCTATTCTATATGATCCCCACTATTCTCACTACATCTCTCATTCCTATTTTTTATATCTCTACCCCCTCTTTTACATTTCTTTATCTTTACCAACACCTTTTCTACTCTCTGTTTATTTTCCTGACGGGCCCGGGAACCGCATTGCGCATGCGCCGATTCTGGCGCAGGCGCAACTAGCCCTTTTGCCCTTTCGCCCATACTTTCGCATCGCGCATGCGCGGAAGTTTCAAACCGCCGCGATTAGCTATTTCCGGGCCACAGCGCTCTCTCAGACGCCGGCACCTGCATCCCACTCGGATGTGTGTCCGATTCTCCCAACATCAAGGTAAAGTGTTTTTTTTACTTTGGCCCTTACCCACCAGCTCCTATACTTAGTTCTTACCTCTTCCCCCTTTGGGCTTTTAGTGCCCGACATCCCAGCCCAATTCCCCGGAGGTCCTATTACCCTTTCTTGTGGCTGGACATCCTTTTTATCACTTTGGTAATCCACTACTATTTCCACTATATATACTGCGGTTTTTTCCAGCATTTATCATGTATTTGACCCTATATTTTCTTAAAACCTTTTCAGCATATCCTATAGCCCTTGTGCTCTGATAGCATTCCCATCAACCTGTTCATATATATCTTTTTGGTAAGACATCCAATTTCATCTCTGTTTAATTATCTTTCCCTTTCCCGCCTTTATATTATTCTATCTCTTCTGTCACCTATTATGTGTTACTCTTGCCTCTAGTTTTTACTATTCTATACCTTATTCTTCTTCAGGACAGTACATTATTTTCTCCTGTTTACTATATAATTTTTTCTTATTATAGATTCCCCTTGAAAAAAGGCGTCTGCCGAAACGTCGACTTTATTGACATCAATTTCACCATGGTATAAATCAATCTATGTAAAGCACTTGTTGAGTATGTTCATATTTCTCTATCTCTGTAAATTGAGCATGTTCTGCACCTCTTGTAAATAAACATTATTTATATGCATGATATCCCATTGGTGTGCAGTGAGTTTTTCAATTTTACTATAGTCCCGGCATGATCTGCCTTTCTCACTAGCACCCACTTTAATCCCTCTTCCCGTTGGTGTGCGTGACCATTTTTTCTATGATCACAAATATGGTAAGTCATAGCTCTTATTGAGAACTATGATTACCCGCCATTTCCCCCACGTGTGTTACACGCCGGGAGAAAGAAGTGACATATTGCTTACACGCCAGGGAAAGTGAAAGTCTACGGGAGCCAGCACAATGCATTTTAGAAGTACGTGCTGCGTATTGCGGCCCATACAGTAAATGACGCAATACGCCGTGTGAACATAGCCTTATGGTTATTTCCAACATATCATTTTTTGGAGAAAAAATACCAATGTACTTTCTAAAGCAGTTTTTTTTAGCAAAAGTCAAATGTGAATTTAAAAGCACAGCAAAAAACTGATAAAAATATAGGGTCGATAAATTATGAGGCAAATATAGAAATGGGAAAAAGATTCCAAATAGTGAAGGGAAGTAAAACTACACCAACATGTGCTGATCTCTCCACACTTCCTCCACCACCCCACCTCCTACACTCACCCAGGAAACACCTTAAAAGAAAATATGCATGCTAGAAAGGAATCATGGAAACACAATTAGTTGCAAATTGGAAACAAATCGAGATGCTTTGTAAATACCATAAAAACACAAATTGGCATCTGATGATAACATTGTATGGACATCACATGAACATGGAGAGGCCAGAAATAAATATGATATATCAAACCCTGCTAAACCAGAGTATACCCAGTGAGAAAGAAACATAAAAACTTTAGACACACTTGAATGTATTAAAGCAGAGTGTAACACTTATCTATAAGTAGAGTCACTGACCCAAGGACAAAAGGTGAAAGACTAAACAGAATTAGGAAATAACTGGATGAAAAATACTTCTTCAGTCTTAAAACCTTTTATAGTTTACCTGTATCACCTAGGAAGACAGACAATGAAACGGAAACCATGTAGGTTATATTCACTCCACCTGTTCCATATGAGAAGGATAACAATGAGGTCGTCAATCCATTAGACATCACCACACACGAGTACGCTGTTACATAGACATTATCCATTGAAAATTATGAGAGTACCCTATAAAGAACCTTTTAATAATAGATTTGGGTTTTGGCTCAATATCTCCACACAAAGTATTTGGGAATGGGTCTTCAAAGATACCAGAATTGAGTATATATCGAAGTGGAAATATATATATAACCACCGTATTTATGGGACGTCCACCATGAGGATCTGTATGGTATCCTCTCCTAGTCTCCAATCAAGACTGTACTTGTAATACAGATACAGACTACATGTCTCCACTAGATTCATTTATAACTTTTTATCTGCAATCCATAATAAAATTTCAAAAAACTTTCTTTGACATTCTCATCCGTACAGTAATATAGCAAATAGAAACCTGTGGTATGTCCATTCGAGTTGTATATGCAATGATACGATCCAAAATATTAGTCCATCTTACACCAATGAATGTAGGCTGTCAGTATGTTCATGGCCATGGATTGTACTATTTCATATACAACTCAATTGGAGGTACCACAGAATTTTATTTGCTATATTACTGTACAGATGAAAATTTCAAAGAAAGTTTTTTGTATTTTTGCTACGGATTGCAGATAAAAAACACGTGTGGTCTGTTTATATGCATATATTCAAGTGCCCATTCTGTTGAAAGCAATGGAAGACTAGTGGTAGATAACACAGTAGCAGGCTCCAGATCCCTTCTGCCTTTTTTAGATAATTCCTGACAATGATCTAGGAGAACAAGAAAAAGAAGAAGGGAATTACTAAAACATTTGCAACAGAGGAAGTATTGACAACATGGATATAAAACAGTAAAACATGTTCTCACCAGCTATAAAGTATCAATCCTGGAAAGACGGGCATTCTTTTTTCTCTAATTAATACACTGAACCATTTTAATTTATTTCTTGAGCTACACGGCCCTTTGATCTAGTAGTGGAAGACCAAAAACATATTCCAACTGACAAAGAGTTTAACCATCCTACAGGATTGTGAATATTACTATTCTGAAACACTCAAGATCCTATTGGATGAAAGTTATTACCAAAGAGTTATACAGGATCCATCCATTGGTTTAAAAAAAAAAACTGGACAATCTGTTGAGCAGTAGAGGAGTATGATTACTAAGGAAGAGAATAATTTCTTGATGATTTACCATCTGAACAGCATACTTTTATCATCTGCCTAAGATTCATAAGAGGGTAGTAAACCTGCCTTGCAGATCTATCATATTAGATATTGATTCAGTTACATGTAATCTATATAGACCTATACCTGCAAGAGCATTTTCAAAATCTCCAGAGTTACTTGAAAGACTCAAAAAATTTGATCCATCGATTGGAGCTCATGAAATTAACAGAAGGTATGCTAGTAATAAGTTTTGATATATTACTTCATTTAAAATTAGATTATATTGGAATTAAATGTGTGGACCATTAACTAACACAAGATTATGATACATTATCAGTCCAGAAAATGTTTCTTTTGGAGGCCCTGAATTTTGTTCTTCAAAGCAACCATTTCATGATTAATGGGGAAACCTATTTTCAAGATATAGGCACGGCAATGGGGACCAAAATAACACCATCTTCGGCCAAACTATTCAATGGTAGTTTTGAATATATAAATATAAAAGTATCTTCCCAAGTGATAGTTCTGTTCTGTATTTGGGAAGTACTCGGTGCAACTCTCAGGGCTGTTTATGTTGCAAAAGCATTGTAAACACAGATCATATTCAATCCTGTGTAACTCAGGAAAGTATTAAAATTAGACGTAGCATGTCATGTAATTCGAAATTTGTTATCTACGTCATACAATGCACCTGCAATGTACAGTATGTGGGCCGTACAACCTGTCCCTTAAGAGTCAGATTGAACGGGCACAGGCACAGCATAAAAAAGGCGACCTCAGACAAGATGTTGCCAAACATTTTACTGAAAAACACCACCAAGATTTTTCTAAATTAAACATCACTCCCGTAGACATGATTTCTCCAGATAGCTCCAATAAATTTCAACAGCTACAAAAAAGGGAGCTGTACTGGATGTTCCATTTAAAAACCATACAATCTCAAGTCTTAAATGAAATTGTGGAATTAATCCGCTAATTGGATCCTGTAGGTCCTGTTTGTATGGATTCCTTTTTATAATATTGAATTCTATTTACTGGTTTTACAGATTACATGGGATTTGTCAATGGTATATCTATATGTCCTTACAGTACAATACTTTTTATTCAAATTTTTATAAGCATGGCGAATATAGCCGCTATTAACAGGAAAACAGTGGGACGTACCACGCCACTTCACATTGGTCCAATATATGACATCTAAGATTTTAATTTATTCACCAAGTGTATTCATTTTTTTTTTTTTTTTTATCGCAATACATTCCTATTTTGTAAATATAGAACATATATATATTACAGCTAACATCATGTGACCAAATGTAGATCAATTATAACATTAAGCGTCTACAACATATTATGAAATGTGCCCGAACTATCAATAACTCATATATTAAGAATCTATTATGAGATCAGCTAAGCCTTCCCATATTCAAGCATACTCAGAATTTGTAGATATGTTTAGATATTTTTAGATACCTGCATGTTATTTGGATTAAGTATCAGGACACAATATCACAAAAAAAAAAAAAAAAACGTTTATCATTAAATACGTTTATCATTAAATACGTTTATCATAGCCACACTGTCAGTTCGATGCATAACTTGTTTTTAGCGGCAATCATTGCACATATGAGAACTTGAATTGTTACGATCATGTCATACTATATATGTAAACAAAACGGCGATATTATCTTGAATTGTAAAAAAACCCATTAATTGCATATATGAGAATGTATATATCTAATCATTGCAGTCATATATTATGCATGTCAGCAAACAGTTAACTGTTCACCATCCTTCTAAAAGATTGACACCACAATCGTCCATACAAATCACGATCCCAGTCTGACTAGTGAGATGCCTCGCTTGGAGTTTGATTGATGGTTAGCATCTCCAACCGACTGTCTCTGTCCAGATGGACCGTGCTCACACTGAATGAGATCACACGCGATTAACATGCACCTGGTTGTATCTAGACACTATAAATGCCCCAGCATTTGAAGCAATGACATGCCCCTGATGAAGTGCCGGTGTGCGGCTACGAAATGTGTAGAGTTTTAATATTTTATTTTTGTATGTGTCTTTTAGGCCCCGTTCACACGGCTTATTTGGGCACGGATTGGCCGGATTTGCGCTGCAGTACGGCGCCAATCCGTCCCTGTCATTACGGTAATCCACTGCTCTCATAGAGAACAGTGGATTCCGTCGCTCCTACCCGCTCGGCGAATACGCCGAGCGGGGAGAAACCGACATGCACATTATTTACGGCGCGTACGCGCCGTAGATAATGCATTGTCTATGGGGCCGGAAGCGGCGCCCCCGCCGCGCTCCGGACCCGCCCCCGTCCCGCCCCGGAATCACGGCGGATTTGGGTGCTCAATACGGCTCACAAATCCGGAGGGAATAAGCCGTGTGAACACAGCCTTAAGTGAATAAACCTATCACTGTATAGCCCATGAGTGCATGACACGTTTATACCTATGAGCGCTACTGCCCGGGTTTTTTCTTTTAAACGTCCTATCTAATCACCACGAGGTCTTCTCCACGTGGGAGCCGGGGATGCAGAAGCTGCCGAGGTTCAGAGCTCTAAATAGAGCACATAAGCTGATACGAGTGTTGTGCCTCCTAATTCAACCCCTTAACGACCTTGGGCGTTTGAGTACGTCCCAGGGCCGCTAAAGGGCTTTGCAGGGGGATCGCGCCGCGACCCCCCCGCACAGCCGCCGGGTGTTAGCGGCAAATCGCCGATAACACCCGGCAGTAACAGCGCCGGGGGGTGGCCTCCGCCGCTGGCGCTGTTTTTACCCATCAGACACCGCGCCAAAGATGGCCGCGGCGTCTGAATGAACCCGATTGGTGCCGATCGGGACGACCGGGCATGGTGGGGGGAAAGCCTTGTGAAAGGCTCCCGTCACTTACCCTGGCCGTTTGCCCCACTTCCGCCCGCAGACAGGAAGTGGGGGAAAACCGCCATCTTTGTACACCCTAATGCATTGCCTATGCAATGCATTAGGTTGTATTAAAAATTTCGCGCCACCTAGTGGTCAAGTACCATAGGTGGCCCCTCAATGTTACAGTAAAAAAAATAAATAAATAAAGTACAAAAAAAAAAGTATTAAAAGTTCAAATCACCCCCCTTTCCCCATTTTACAAATAAATCATTAAAATAATAAAAAAGTTACATATATTTGGTATCGCCGCTTTCCGAAAAAGTCCGATCTATAAAAATATAACATTTATCCCGTTCACTGAATACTGTAGAAGAAAAAAAATTCCAAACGCCAAAATTGCGTTTTTTGGTCATTTTACGTCACTGAAAAATGGAATAAAAAGGATCAAAAAAGTCGCATGCAATTCCAAACTGCTAGCGATAAAAAGTACACTTCAGCCCGCAAAAAATGCCCCCTCCCTGACGTCCGTAGGTGTTAGTACAAAAAAAGTTATTGTCACACAAAATGGCGCCGTGGCGAAATTTAAAAAATAAAAAATGTTTGGGGAATTTTTTTTTTACGATCCAAAACATAACGGAAACCCTAAATTTTTTGGTATTGCCGGATGCGTAAAACCCTGAGAATAAGAAAAACTTTATTTTACCGAAGATTGAAAGCCTAAAAGAAAAACCCTCAAAAACTGGCGAAAATAAAAAAATTTTCAAATTTGTCCATTGGAATTTTTTTGCGGTTTCCCAGTATATTTATAGTTAGAAAATAACCCATTAGAAAGTCATCTTGTCCCGCCACTAAAACCCTCATGTGTCTATGTAGTAAAAAAATAAAAAAAATTTATGGTTTTAGAAGGCGAGGAGGGAAAACGAACGTTTTTCCCAAAAATTAAAACGCCTGATCCTTAAGGGGTTAACCCCAAAACATAAAGAGGTGAGAAAATTTTTATCATTTGTGTCCCTTTTTTAACCAACGTATTTATATTGTGCCCCTTTTTGTTTCCTTTTTTATATATACTAAATATTAAACCATATTACACTCCCCGCCCACTTTATTGGTACACCTGTCCAACTGTCTTTAAAATTTAAATTTTAATCACCCATCACATGGGGCAACTCAGTGTTTTTAGGATGTAGACATGGTCAAAGACAATCTCTGCATTTCAAACGGCATCGTATGGGGAAGAAAGGTGATTTGAGTGCCTTTGAACGTGGCATGGTTGTTTGGGGCCCGAAGGGTGGGTTTGGGATTGCGAAATGTGAAATTTTGGGATTTTTACGCACAACCTCTCTAGGGTTTAAAAGAATGGTCCCCAAAAAGAAAAAAACTCCAGTGAGCGGCAGTCCTGTGGGCGGAAATGCCTTGTTGTGCCAGGGTCAAAAGGGGAAGGGCGACTGGTTCGAGTATAGAAGGAAAAGTCTCAAATAGCCACCCCCTTACAACCAAGGTAGGCAGAAGAGCATCTCTGAACCAAGTACGGCGAACTTTGAGGCAGTGGGGTACGCAGCAAGACCCCCACCGGGTGCCACTCTTTCAGCAAAAAACAGGAAAATGAGGCCCCCAATTTGCCCAGCTCATCGAAATTGGACAGTAGAAAAATTGGAAAAAAAAGTTGCCTGGTTCGATTTCTGCTGCGACATTTTTTTTTTTGGAGGTAGGGTCAGAATTTTGGGGTCAAAAAAAGAAAGCATGGATCCATCCTGCCTTGTATCAACGGTTTTAGGCTGTGGTGGTGGTGTAGGGGGTGGGGAATATTTTTTGGCACTCTTTGGGCCCCTTGTACCAATTGAGCATCGTTCAATACCTTGTGGAACTATGCCACAAAGAATTGGGGCAGTTTTTGGGGAAAAAAAGGGGGGGGCCCAACCTTTTACTAGCAAGGTGTAACCTAATAAAGTGGCCGGTGAGTGTTTTTTATATATATATATATTTTATATATATATATATACTTATATATATAAAATATATTTATATAAAATATTTTTATATATTTTATATATTTATATATATATATATATATATTTATATTTATATAATAAAGTGGCCCCATCCATTTTAACACCCCAGATATTGATTCATCATGATTTTTAAAATTTTCCAAAAAATATCAAAAAAAGTTTTTAAAACCAAAGGGTTCTTTCTTAGGCAACCTCTCACTCTCAAAAATATTTTAGCTCCCACAGAAGTAAGTTTTAAGTGTAATAGATCCAGGTGTCTTTGTGTTTAGAAATAAGAAATGGCCAGAAGCATTGTAATCAACATATACAGGTAAAACATTTAGAATAAACCATCTCATGTTCTGCCAAACTGATCACACTATATATTTTATTCAGTACTTTTGCATCAGTTAACACAGTAAATTATAAAAAAAGGTTTCTGAAACACAGCCTGTCAAAACATTGCCTCCAGAAAAAATCGGGGGAATCACAAACATTCATTATCAACCCCACTGACCGTTTCCCCCCAATATGCATAATTGTTTAGATTCTGAAGAGAAGAGAGGCCTATTGGATTGATCCAGTTATTACAACTGTATGGGCTAATTGAGGAAACTGAAGTCATCCTTTAAAAATGATAGAAGAGGCTCCAGACATAGCTTAAAGTGAACCTGTCAGCTGGTTCATGCTGTCCGGATACCTAGCAGCATTAAATATCTGTGGTTTTCCAGCAATGTGGGTTTTATCCTGAAATGTTACAGCACTTCAAATTAAAACATCAGGTACAGTTGGCCAGATCTTCCCCTCCATCAGTTAAGTGGACTTTTTCTGTTTGAAAAGGAGTTTTCCGTTTTTTATCTTTAGTAAAAATCCCTTATAGTCACCTTTCTTATCTTCCTCCATATTGGAGATTAGAGGCTCCATCCTGAGCCCAGTTTTATGATTTTGGTCTATTTCAGCCATATAAGGGAATAGATATAAGCAGAATCTGATTGCCCAAACTAAAAACAACAAGGGGATTGGCCCTTAACTTTCATTTATTTTTTTATAGATAAATATTTCTTAGGCGGGTATAGAAAAGCAAGAAATCAGTCTGCAAATAATTCTAGTTACCTTGATTTGGTACCAGTATTTTAGAGTGATATTTAAGCGACATAAAGATCACGCAGAATTAGCAACGTGAATCTGTCCCACAATTGTGTAGGACTTTTAGGCTCCAGCCTCATCATCATATCAGAGATTTGGCATTGGGTAGCCAAAATAACATAACAGAAATTTGATGTCAGATAGCAGTTTGAATATGTAATAGCACCTTTTCTCCTCAGTCGGAAAGGCTTGGATGTATTTTAAGAAAATATCCACAGCTAAGAACATGACATCAGGAAGCAGCACAAGTACATTACAGTATGGTTCTTTGCTTGTGCTTAAATTTACTCCATTTTTCATATGTAGAACCTTTTCAGTCTCTAATATATTATTCTCTAGCATCTACTGCACTTTGAAAGTATTTTTGTAGCCTGTATTATAACCTTGGAGGCTTGCTGCATTAATCACCTGTCTTTACTGGGATACAGGGAAAAGAGAGTAGTATAATGTGGTCTATAACTAAATTTACTAAGGGTGTCATTCAATATTTAAACATATGTGCACTGCGAGGGCAGACACTGATAAATAAATCTTCTTGAAATATGAAGAACTAAATAAAAGGAGTTACACTCTCCCCAGCACAGAGCTGCGATCCCATGGTCGACTACAAAGTAGTGCTCAATTGGCATTTTACTGCATTTGTTTTACACACCGCTCATTTAGTTAATTTTTTTATTGTTACAAGTCTCTCTAGAAATTAGATATTTAGACATAAACCTACCAGAGAGATGCTGAATCAAATAATTGAGTTATAATCCCCTCTTCATGAGTCTCTAGTCCCTTGGCTAGTTTTAAAGAAGTGTTTGATCGCTATTAATTTTTTTTGTTTTCTCAATAGCATTTTAATCAAAATCCTTTATTATCACCACTTTTTGGTCTATGTATTGTAGTAGATATAAAGAATTAAACCTGATAGAGAGTTGCTAGAATGAATCGGGAAGCTACACTCACCGGCCACTTTATTAGGTACACCTTGCTAGTAACGGGTTGGACCCCCTTTTGCCTTCAGAACTGCCTCAATTCTTCGTGGCATAGATTCCACAAGGTATTGCAACGATGCTCAATTGGTACTAAGGGGCCCAAAGAGTGCCAAGAAAATATTCCCCACACCTGGACACCACCACCACCAGCCTAAACCCGTTGATACAAGGCAGGATGGATCCATGCTTTTCATGTTGTTGGACGCAAATTCGACCCTACCATCCGATCTGTCGCAGCAGAAATCGAGACCAGGCACTTTTTTTCCAATCTTCTACTGTCCAATTTCGATGAGCTTGGGCAAATTGGAGCCTCAGTTTCCTGTTCTTAGCTAAAAGGAGTGGCAACCGGTGGGGGTCTTCTGCTGATGTAGCCCATCTGCTCAAAGTTCGCCGTACTGGGGCGTTCAGAGTTTGCTCTTCTGCCTACCTTGGTTTGTAACGGGTGGGCTATTTGAGTCACTGTTGCCTTTCTATCAGCTCGAACCAGTCTGCCATTCTCCTTTGACCTCTGGCATCAACCAAGGCATTTCCGCCCACAGGACTGCCGCTCACTGGATGTTTTTTCTTTTTCGGACCATTCTCTGTAACCTAGAGATGGTTGTGCGTGAAAATCCCAGGAGATAGCAGTTTTCTGCAATACTCAGACCAGCCCTTCTGGCCCCAAACAACCTGCCACGTTCAAAGGCACTCAAATCACCTTTCTTCCCCATACTGGATGCTCGGTTTGAATGCAGGGATTGTCTTGACCATGTCTACATGCCTAAATGCACTGAGTTGCCGCCATGTGATTGGCTGATTAGAAATTAAGTGTTAACGAGCAGTTGGACAGGTGTACCTAATAAAGTGGGCGGTGAGTGTATATGTCCCTTTGTTAGGGTCCATGGATATAGGGTCAACTGAAAAAAGTATATGAGCGTTATCAATTACATTTGTTTTATTAATAGCTTTTTTATTATTACTTTTTTCTCTATGTATCTAATTATGGTATCCTATAAAGGGATTATTATTTTGTCTCATGTAATATTTTATGTGTTGACTTAAAACTGCAGACCCTAATAGTGTTTTCCAGGGAAAAGACGTTTAGGTAACTTACATTTTGTGTTTTCAGTCTGTGGAAGTTTCTACATTTGCACCAACATTATACCCTGTAATCTCCCTGCAGAAGTATCTGTTATTGCAGCAATTTCATTGTAGATTTTAACTGTTAATATTTTGCTGTAAATTAAAGAAGTATGGAGTTATAATATCACTGGAAAACAATGCTGTTTTGCTTCATCTTATGTTGCTGAGGTTGTCTTAGCTCTGCATCCTGGAAATTAAAGTAAAGCAAAATATACATAACTTACATTTCTTCTTTTTTAATCCAGTTTTGGCTTTAGCTCCAGAAATTTCTTGTGTTCAGACAACTCCATCATTGGGAAACCATCCCTCCTTTCTACCTACCCTCTGCCTGGATTGATTAAAGGGGTTGTTCACTACATTGATTCATCTCACCTCAGAACTATTTTCTTGGTTTCACTTTTAATTCAGGGGCGTGTTTACTGACTTCCACTAGGCCCCAGTAGAAGTCAGGTCTGTAGCTATAGCAACCAGTGCTGTCAGCCTATCAGGATAGATCAAACAGGTCTGTAGCTACAGCGACCTGAGGAGCTGATGCAGCTCATACAAGAGATCTGTTTCTCTGCCTCCAAATTATAGTTGTAGCTTTTTCAATTTTCAATTGACAGTAAAAAAGTGAAGACTCAAGTGCTAGGCCATAAAGTCATACATTTCTTGAACCTTTCTATAATAGTAAACACTTTACCTTCAAAACTGGTCCTCTGAGATAAGTGTTTTTGAGCCAGACTGCTGAATGGTAAGATAAAGGATCATTCAACTGATAGATACTCAATAAGCTTCAGTTTTGATGGATAATAATTCTGAATCGTTTCCACTAGGGTCAGCTATTCCCCACCCTTTGCCAAACTACAGCTTCTGCACTTGGCACAGACTCTCTGAGATAATAATAAAATCTCTGAAACCAGTTTAGTCTTTTATGGCCCTAAAGTGCCTCTCAGTCTCATGCATTTATGTCACCACCCTTCACAATTCCTTTACTACCAGCAGCACAATCTGTCAAGTGGGTTCCATCTCTGTGATTAACTTTACCAGTAGTACTGTACACCCTATCAGACTTCCATACAATCCTACTGTTGGAGCAGCAGCTTTTCTGAGACAATTTCTCCAGCCCCAATATGATCTCCTCAAGCCAGCTATGATGCTGTTACTTGCCTCACCCTTTCTCAACCTACCACCTGATCTCTTGGCACCGTCCCTTTCACCACAATACATTTGGGGGTGTCTGTTTCCTCCAAGACTATATCAGTAGGACATCTCACGCGTTATTTTTGGTTGTGGGATAAATCAGCAGTATTTCTATTGCTGTGCCTAGATCTGTACCTGGCCAGCCTGGTTAATGGGCCAAGGTTTGCAGTATTTCTGAAACTTGTCATGTGTGGTGAAAGTAAATCTTGAGATGACAAAAGAAGTACGGTAATTGCAAATAAGTGAAGTCAAAGCTGCTGAGCACCATGTGCTACTGCTTGAGAGTTGAACGTCAACTATGAAGGTAGACTAGGGCAGAATGACAGGCTACAGTATAGCATAGGATCCTTCAGCAAAGCAATGAGACATGTCACATGGCTAGAAATGTTCGACGTTGCTTAGAAGGGCACAATCAAAGCTTGTAAATACTATTCTGGTCTCTTAACTACCCAGACTTCAACCCAATTGAGTTTCTGTGGCACCACCTTGATAATTGACTTTTAGTAAATATAAATTTAATATCACCTTTGTCAGTTTCAAGTTATTTCAGTCCAAAATACAAAAGCGAGGTAAAATGTCAGAATAGGTACCCATCTAAACGGTACCATCTTATAGCTGGTGAATGGGCTCTTACAGTTTTGATCAAAAATTGTAAGCTAAGAACCTCCAAGAACCTCCAAATGCATTTTGAAAAAATTCCTATATTCTTTTTAACAGTTTTTTTGCCGTTTATAGAGTGCTGCTAATATTGTGTTGTGTTTGCCTAGCTATTCACACAGTGTTTTTAATCAAAGCAGAATGTAACTGGGAACTTCCCTCCCTGAAAATATGGAGGTCTGAACAGACACCAAGTGATGTCTGAATAGGTTCTCATCTGAACTGAGGTCACCTTGTCGCTGGTGGATGGGCTCTTACAGTTTTGATAAAAAATGTGCACTAAGAACCTCAAACTTTTATGTGTCCTAAAGTAGCAGAAATGCTTTTTAAAAAAAAAAAAAAAAAAATACCTGTAATCCTTTTGACTGTTTTTGATGTTTATAGAGTGCTGCTGATATTGTGTTTTGTCAAGTTATTTCATTGGCCATTGCGGATATTTCTTTCTTTAACAGAAGGGTTGTCGATGGGGGCCGCGGGCACCGCTGCGCCCCGCGATCTCCCCTCTGGCTGCAGGGCTCCTGGCGCGGGTGCCGCGGCTGCCCGCGCCCATCTCCCTGCTGCCCGGGCTCTCGGCGCGGGTGCCGCGGCTGCCCACGCCCATCTCCCTGCTGCCCGGGCGCCGGCACTTACCAGCCACGCTCCGGTGAACGCTGCCCGTCTGTTCCGGCCGCCGCGCGCGTGCCCGTGTCCCTAGGCGCGCGCGCGACGGCTGGTCAGGATTTAAAGGGCCAGCGCCCCAGGAATTGGTTATTGGTGGGCGCTGGTCTATTTTAAAAAGCC